>MU226249.1:3785460-3807211 GCA_018584345.1 Thuja plicata
CATAAGAATCAAATATAAGCTTCATTCTGAAAGCCCAATCATCATAATTCTTTCCAGAAAACATTGGAATTGAAGGCTGAAAACTTCCTGAAGCCATTCTTGATAAAAATCTATAAAGAAATACACAAATCTACCAAACCCTAAATAGGGTAACAAGATACTTACAGATCTCAACAACGCCCTCACAACAAAGGCATTCACGAATTTTTTTTTTTATCCCCTTCTCTGCTACAATCCTCCGTACTACAATCCTCCGTACGCACAATCCTTCAAACTCTGCTTCTCAACCTGGCTCTGATACCAATTTGATGGGAGGGCAGAGGCATACAATGATAAAAAGACAGAACACAATGTGCTGCGGCACAATAAAATTAATTATATTTCATTGACTTTTGATACACCAAATGAATACATAGCACTCCCTTTTATAGGAAGTTTATAATAATCTAGAAACATCTAACATTAGCCGACAATACATAGTTCTGGAAACTACTACAGCCAACATAGCTAAAATACCTAAACCTAAACCTAAAATTCTAGAGACATCTAATGACGAATATGATAAAATAAGCCTTAGGAGTAGAAATTAATATTTCTAACAATAAGATAGCAAAAAGAAATTATATTCAACTAATTGAATATAATTGATAGAACTAGGATATATTTCGTGATTTCACCTATTCACCAAGATTCAAATATTTAAAGCTATGATATGAAAGATAAGATTATTTAAAGTTAAATATCTAAAAAATATCTACTGCAGTGCAGTGATCTACCCACTTACTTCATGAAGTCAGCAGTATTGCAGGATTGCAGGAATTTAATGTCAATGAGATTTCATCACGAAACGCCATGGCTATGAAGCTATGAGGTATCTAATCATAAAATGCAATCTAAGAGTGGGTCAGAGAAAGTAATGGCTGCCATTACAAGCTTAATATAGTGCAGAGTTTGAGAAATGTGCAAGAACTAAGCTGACTGCAAGGCAAGCTGATCAGAACTGAAAGGCAAATGCAACACGAAAGGCCTTAAATGGAAATCCCTGCTCGTGAATAGATTTAGTGATCTCACGCTTACTGTACCTTCATAAGTTTACACTCATTGAAATCTTATTTCAATTGTTTGTGTATCTAATGGTATGCTTCTTATTATGTCATTCACCAGATTTAAACATGTTGAAGTATAATCTAACAGATGAGGCTCGGATGATGCCCCTACCAAGTTTGGAAAGAATACTTAGGAAAAACAAATTCATTCTAGTAAAATTAAACAATAAGACATGTCAAAAGGGTTATAGTTCAATTGGTTGAATATAAATGATCAGGGTGATAGGATATTTCTTGATTATACTGCTCACGAAAAATTCAAATATCTGAAAGTATGATATAAAAGATGAAGATGGGGCTGGGATCATGCTTCAATGAATTTGACAGAATGGGTATCCCTACTCTTTTGTATAAGATAGAGAAAAAATATAATCAAATGGATTACACAATTGCGCTAACTTTAGATTGTTTAAAATGGAAATAGTTTAGAAGACAATGCCAAGCAATTGAATATTTTGGATCTCATAGGACGATATACAACATATGGATGAGCTACCAGATTAAAATCTTGTAGATGTCATCTATGAAATAAGGTTGGGATCGTGATTCTAATGTCTTTGGAATGTATATTCCTTTCGTATTAGCTAGCGAAAAAAATTCAAATTGATAAGACAAATCAAAAGGGTTACAATTCAATTGATTGAGTATAATTGATGAGGCTGATGATATATTTCTTGACTATCCCACTTAGCCCTTCATTGAGATTCAAATATGTAGAAATATATAATATAAAAAATGAGATTAAGATTGTACTCCTACAACATTGTTAAAATAAATACCCTTTAATATTAAATAAAAAAAAACAATTGAACAAAATAAACACGCTAATTCTCTTTGAAATGACAATAATTTGGAAGACGATAATAAGCAGTCAAAGATTTCAGAACACATAGGATGATATACAACATATGGATAAAGTCTGAGAATCTTTGTATGTTCAACTATCTACTGGAAGGATTTATGACCTGAAGTACCATTTTTACGTAAAATTATTGTACGAATATATTCTATTTCCCCATTATATGATGTCAAGTACCATTTTATGCAAAGCTAAACCATACGGATAGATATATATATATATATATATATATATATATATATATATATATATATGGTATGTACAAGTTTTTGCACTGACACCCAGTGTCAAAGTAAAATACAAGTTTTAGCTATATTCTACTTTTCACCAACCTTGAAGTTTCTTCAACATGGTGTTGATTTTGCTTCATCTTACGTCCTCTTTTGATACTATTTGAATTTTTTAGTAAGATTGTAAATAATTTTGTTTGGATTCTTTCAAATAAAAAATTCAGTCCTACGAACCTTCATCTTTCCCATCTTGGTGGCTGCTCCATAACCACATTTAGAGGGCTAGGTAGTAACTAAGAAAAGAAAGTTTCAATTACAAGACACTTGTTCTATTAGCAGGTAGAGTGATGTAAAGGTATCTGAATGCAAGACAAACTCCTTAACACCTCTCAACAAACCCTTTGAACTAATCTCACACCTAGAGACATTTGATCTCTATGAGGGTTACATCAACAACTTGAAACACATAAGTAAATGGTCTTAGACAATATTTCTTAACCTTATATAAGGCTCAACAACTATCAACTACTTGGTGATACAACTTCTCACATCAAGTCCCCAAATTGACATAGAGACTTCCTTGTACTAACCTTGCTATACAAGGATCATACCACACTACACTTGCAGAGATGGGTCAGGTACTCAAAGGTTCCTTCACTGACTTTAGGGATCCAAACCATCACAATAAACTTAGTAGAATATACCCATAACACTATTTGTTGATAATTGCTTTGTAAGGGCGACAACTTCCTTGTAGCCTATTTCTAGACTTATCATACCACAACTCCTCAATATCCCAAACAAGGGTCCAAAAACAATACACTTTCAGATACCCATTATGAAGTTACAAAACATATCACAATCTCAAATCTGGGTTCTACTGTTGACAGGGTCAAATTCACACTAGTCACACAGGACTAAAAGGGCTAATAGGCCTAATTTACAAACAACTACTATGAAAACTATTTTTCTCCCACAATCAACACTTGGGACAATTTTTCCCAGAAAAGAAAACACCAAATATACCATTAGATAGCACCTAACCCCTTGGTTTTATTCTCTGCAATCAAGTTCCCTACTTTCCTAGCCTGTCACATAATGGATGCCAAGCCTAGGGCATCACACCAAAATTTACAATCTGTAAGGACCACTCTGAAACCACTTGAATCTTAATTTACATTCCCCTACCTAACATTCCTCAATGATTTAGACAATTTGGGCGGTGGAATGTCATGTTTTATTAGCATCTTTTGAAACCCTAAGTATATGAGAGTTTGCAAACAATTTATACAAAAAATAGTAATAACTTAAACCAAACTTAATGGATTATCTTCAAGCCAATAGAAATAAAAATTTAACATACAGTACTATTAAAAAATATGCATTACACCATCCGATCAATCTGCACAGTTCCGTAGAAAACAACTGTTAAGGGAAAAAATGTGGAAATCAGAATGGTTTATTTAGGGAATCTTAGAACTCACAACAAATCCACATGCCTCCACCTCTTGAGGCATATATAATAATTTCACAACTATTTCAACCAATTCTAACAAATTTTTGAACCATATGACCATTGAGGATGAAAGTTGCACAAGTTTTTCAAAAATTGCAAAAGTTACACTTAGCAACTTTGTTGACATTTTTGCAATTTTGCACTTTGCTTACATATATGTGTTCCCCTACTCCAAACATCCCAAAAATGTGCCAAACATGGAAAATACAAACAAAAAAAATATATCTACCCTTGCCTCATTGATTTGAGATGGTTGACCAAGTTTGACTAGTCAGGACCATCATTACAATATAAAGCATTGTTGCCTTTAAGCCTTACATATTTACTCACAATTGAACCTTATGACATAAAACACATTCCATGGCCTCAATGACCTTATTTCAAACCAAATCCAAAACAAGACTATTACATTTGACCCTAACGATCAAGGATTCCCTGCACCATGCTCTTGGGGTGAGAAAAATCTCAAGTCCCCTTTGAGATCAGATCTTCCAATGAAACCTTGTTAGAATTGATCTTTCCTTGGTAAATATGTATTTAAACAATATACCAAGGTCTTGTCTCATATTTGTTATTCCTTTAAAAATCTCAAGTCCCCTTTGAGATCAGATCTTCCAATGAAACCTTGTTAGAATTAATCTTTCCTTGGTAACTATGTATTTAAAACATATACCAAGGTCTTGTCTCATATTTGTTATTTATTTAATAAGGAAATTAGATATTCCTCCTTAAAAGGATTCCTACACATGGCACACACCAATTGTGAATGTGGAACACATAGTGTATGGGAGTTAAATGAAAACTCCTCCACTCATCTCTACTGAAGAGATGATTCTCATGTTGGAATTAATGGGAAGTGTGTACTGAGAGGGGAAGGGTGAATCAATACCTCTAAAACTTTTGTATCCTTTAATCAATTAACCTTTGTGTAATCAATTGTATATCCATTCATTTGATCTATACTATCTCGATGTGAGTTATATCAATTAATTAACTTAACATACATGTGAAAATTCATATAAAAATTCATGAAAGTAATTGACACATAACACAAGATATGATATCGCAGAAAAACCCTGTTAGGAAGTAAAAACTGCGGTGGGGATGACACCCATAATTTTTTCACTATCTGCAGATTGGAAGGGGCTGGATAAGGCTTACAATTTGATCACTTCTAATGATCTACCTGGTTAAGAGTATTTGTGGAGACATGTCAAAGTCTCTTCAGTTAAGAGCTTTAGCAACACAGTTGAGTCAGCACTCGGTAAAGAGATTTGTAGTTCGACTGTTAAATCCACCTTCCTTGAAAGGATTTTTACACTTTGCTCTACTTATTAGAATGATAGAAGATTACAATTTGACCTGGTAAATTCAATCTCCTATATCTAATATAGATCAATTTAAGTTTACATGAATAAGATTATCACCTAATGTGATTGAATAATACCACTGATTCTCGGTAACCTTTGTTCTTGGTTCTTGCTAACCAAATTCACCTTTTGTTGTCCTGGTTCTTGAAACTTTCAATCTGATCCATAGATGTGCTCGTAGGCTTCATTCATCCTCTCTTTCATATTCATACATTGTATAATGAATGATTGCATCATCTATTTATAAGATGGATTGACATAATCAAGTTTCACAAAAAACAATGTTAACTCTAAGATCAGGTTTACAAATTTTTACCTTGATCTCCTAGTCTATGTGTTTTAAATCAGTTAGACTAATTAAAGCACCTACATTCATGTTTCTTGTCCCTAAAGAAATGGTTTTAAAGAAAAATCAAGATTCTATAAATAGAATAAGACTGCTTTATCTGACGTGGAAGTCAGATCCACTTTTTGCGGGCTGCAACTGACCCTCAGTTTCTGAAGGTTGGTTATGCTCTGAAATCAGTTAAATCTCTTTCAATTTTATTCTCTCAGTTTTCTCTTTAACTATATCTTCAGTTTGTACTATTTCCTACATGTCAGGTTCCTCTATCGGGTTCCTCTTTATCCTTTCAACTTTGCAATTTTGGTGTACACACAAAGTTGTGTTGTCAATTTTTCTATGTACTTGGTCATTTTTTGTGATCTCTTTATATCTGATTTTTGAATAGTTCTTTGTCCTGTCCTTCGGTGTATGCTTATGGAAAGTGTTGTTTGCATACTAATGGAAAATTAATGTCATCAATCTCTCCCTTTGACATTAGTATCAAAAACTGCTATGTGCAAAATACTAACAAAATGTTAAGTATGTACAACATATATAATCCTTAGTCATTTAATGAATCCCCCTATGTATATGTCGGTATATCATTATTATCGGTAGTACTGTATAGTGCCTACCTATCTCTACATATCATTTTACTCATATGATTATACATATACATATACATATCATTTCCCCCCTTTTTTGATATTAAAGGAAAAGGTCTATACCTTAGAGCTTATAAAAAATGTGGGAGTGTGAAGACTTCATGTCTTCCATCATTTTCTCCCATTGTTCCTTTATGTTCTCTAGATCCATGTGCTCGATTTTGATCTTGGAATGCATATCATAGATGTTTTCTTCTACAGACATCTCGGGGGTTCCTATAAGTTTTTGTTGAACTGATGTGTTGTTGAAGCAGTGTTAGATTCGGTAGAAGTTGAGCTTGGAGCTCGGTGACTTCTTCCCTAAAGTGTTTCTCTGCTTCAAATAGTTCTTGCCTCAACCTCTTTTTTTTAATGATCTTTTCATAATGCAACTTAATTGCATTGTCTCCATTGGTGGTTAAGCTATTACCACTGTTAATTAGATCTGAATCTAACTTTGCTATGTTTTCACTATTCTCTTTAGTGAACTTTTCCAATGTGCTTAGTTGTTGAATCAAGGAAATAGCTTCAGTTATAATTGGATCTAATTCAGTAATGAAGTCTGAAAGCTTTACCTTGTTGACTGCCACTTCTTGGCTAATGTTCTCAATGAGTTTTTGCTGGTACTTCTCCTCTTCTCTCTCTTCTATTCTTCTTTGCATCAATGTTTTGAGTGGTAATTGCTTCGGTGAGAGTGGCTAATTGATCAAGAATTGGCTTATTTTGATCAATATCAACATCGGGTAAAATTTGGTGCAAGATGTCCCTAGTTAATTCCAGTACTATTAAGTCTCAGTGTTGTTTCCTTAACATCTCCTGTAATTCCTTCCTTTGGAATATTTCACCGTATTCTTTTAATTCTTCATAATCAAGTGTAGTTGGGTCACATTTTGGTATCTCAATGATTTCATCCAAAGTGACCTCCAACTTATTCTTCTTGGATTTCTTCTTCTTCTTTTGTGTAGCAGTTGAGTGCAGTACCATTGCCATTTTCACAGCTGTGTCCGCTGTGCTTGATAAAGTTACTTGTTGTGATTCTTTTTGCTTCTTTGATTTAGTTTCAGCTTCTCAGTTTTCTGTAGATGTCTCCACATTAACCTTCACATTTCGGTTGAAATTTTGTCGGTTTCCTCAGGAGTTTCATCTTTAGGTTTATCTCCTTCAACGATGTCCTTATGTACTTCATCTGTCTTATCCTTTGTATCCTTCTCTGTTGTGTCTCCATCTGCCTGCTTTGAATCTCCTTATGTAACCTTGTCAGTATCGGTTACTGTGTGAGTGTCTCCAATGTCCTTCTGATGACCGGTGTTGTCTTTCTTTTCCTCTTCTCCTGCATCCTCAAGAGTACCTTTTTCAGGTAACTTGTCTTTTTCTTGTAGAATATTGATAGCTTGTATCAATATTGGCATGTTTCTTGGTATGTTCACCTATGCAGTATCAACTGTTGTGTCCTACTCATTGGTTGTGTCCTTGGTAATATTGACATCTTCATCTTTATTTACTTCTTCTGGTGTATCATCGATAATGTCAATTATTATGTTATCCACAATATTGTCATTTATGGTGTTAGACCATGTTTCATCTACAACATCCATATTTTTGTTGTCGGTTGTGTCTTCTTCTTCCTTGTCTAACTCAACAGATGTATCATCTTATGTGTCTTTCATTAAGATCTGGTCTTGAGTTGCCTTATCAACATCTTTTTGTTGTAGGTCTTTCTCGGGGCTTTCTTCCTTAGTAGGTCTTTTTAGAATTTTACACCATTTCTTGTGGCTTTCTTGTTCAAGCTCTATAAGCTTCCCTTCAAGAAATGTTTTAGGCTCTCAACTTTGGTGAAAATTCATTTTTGTGGTTCTCCATCATCTGATCAATTTATTCCTTCTTTGATTCAAAAGGCATGAGAGTAACAAGTACTCTTTCTCTTATTTTCTTCTCACTCTTCAAAGCAAATGTCCATCTTGAGTATAGTCCGTCTAAGAGTTCCCTTGGTACATTATTGCTTTCAAACTAAATCGGTACATATTTGAACTTGTACATCTTTTCTATGATGGTGTCTTCCATTTTGTTCTGATCTTCTTGATTTAGGTTCAACCATCTTCTAATCTTAAAATTTATAATAGATCCTGAATTTGCAATAGATTTGCATATGTCATCAATTCTTTTTGGAGCTTTAACCTTGACATTGTTTGCCTCTATAGCTTCATCTTGCTTGGTGTCTTCAATATCTTCTTTGGTTTTGATGAGCTTCCTTACTCTTTTATTTTGCCCTCTCTACGGTGTGGCCACTTTCCTCTTGTATGTTCTTACTTTTCCTTTCTTCAAAGGTGAATGACTTGAATCATTAGATGTTTGAATTATTGTTCTAGAAGTAGTTGTTGTCCTTGGCTTCTTGGTTGGTGGAGGAGGTGGTGAATCTGAATCTTTGGCCTCAGAGTCATTATTTTCTTTAGCTTCACCGATAGGTAGTTGTCCTTCGGTTTCTTCCTCCTTTTCAGCTTCCACTTCCTACTCAGTTTCTTTCTCTATTGTCGATAGTATCTTCTTGAGATTCTTTACCATTTTGTCCTTTTTCCTGACAATTTTCTTAACAACCAGGCCAAATTTGATTCTTGTTTTGGCCTCCTCATAAGTTCCAAACTTGGTTTGTTTCTTATCTAATGGTTCATTTAAAAAGGTATCAATTGCTTTAGATGCTAGATCTATATTTATCTCATATTCTAATGGTTGAATCCATGATGTCCTTGGTACGCCAGGTTTGATATAGGTGTGGTCTATATCAACCATGAAACATATTTCATCTTTATACTTCTCAATGAGTTGCTTGGGGATCCTTACCCTCTTCTGCATTCAGTCTTTGAATACATTAAAGTATTCATCCGTGACTATCTCAAAATTATCTCCTAGTGATGTTATGTGTTCACTGATCTGCATGGTGACTGGTTTTGTGCTATCCAATTTCACATTTCTTACTAATGAGAATGTTTCTTGAAAGTAGAAGAAAATGCACATTATGAGTGAGCCAAACTTACATGTGTTTGACTTCGCATTCCTTATAGTCTTCAAATTATCTTCTAACTAATTCAGTAGAAATTTGGATAAGTCCAACTTTGTTCCCTTCTTCACACTCTTTTATGCTGTGTCTACTACACCGGATGTTATGTTGTTCATCCTACTGGCATGAAATAATTTATATCCTAGAACGCATGCACAAAATTTCATCTCATCATCGGTAATGGTGGAAACCTTCAATCCTCTGCCATCCCATTTGGCTCCTGTGATCTTTTTAGTCTTAGCCTTGGGTGGGTTCTTCAGTGCTTTCATCTTCTCGGTTATGGGGTAACTGGTGACTGCATGGATAACATCTCAGGTTATCACCTTTGGCTCATCCAGCCAAAGTTTATGATTGTACACTCAGCTCAGTACTAACCGAATCCACTCATATTTGAATGCCTTCAGGAACATTAGGACATTACTGAGCCCTTTCACTTCTATATGGTTATGCTCATCTTTCAAAGTTCCATCTTCATTTCATAGCTTCTTATAAGTATGTTCAACCTCTGAATCACTTATTTCTACAATCTTGTAGTGTATAAATGCTCAAACATCCTCGACAAGAAAAACCCTAGCTAGAATTCGCAAGAATGCTCCAGCATTGTCGGGTTGTGAGGAAACCTCAAAGTGAATCTTGTAGTGTGGTTCCTCACATGCCAAATTCTTGATGAGCTTAAACTCATCCTTCTTGGTGTTCTTCGATTTCATAGCTCTTGAAGTTGTAGCCATTTTGAACAGATTTAGGGCTTTTTGTAAAATGCATGAAATAGAGTTGTCGATTGTTGTGGAACTTACTATATACACCAATAGTAATTTCTGATCCGCTAGGAGTGTTCTATGTCGAGTTGTGGTCACTCTGTTATCCTATCTCTTTCTGCTAAAAAATCACTCTCGTCACTCTGCTATGGTCGTGGTGAAAAATGAGTCTGATTCATCGCCCTAGATGTTTTCCCTGAAAAGAAAGTCATTAATGCTTACCAACTCATCAATCTGTGAAGACAAAGTTCATCGGTTAAGACTTCAACTTCCTTTCGGTGACATCATGACATTTTGGGGTGGTTGTTATACCTCTTGCTTTTATTGATGAGTTTTGGTGTTGCAAACAACTTGTTCATTTTTCTCGGTTACCGACGAGGCTTGGTTTACACTAGCAAATTTTCTTTTAACCGACACTTCTCGGTAAATGTAGGCAGTCTCATCTTTGAGTGTGTACTGAAAGATTTTGGTATGTATGCCCGATAGCATGGTTATCATAGATTTTAACAAGTAATACCATGATGCATCTTTATTTATGCTAATTTGGTATTTTATCAACATAATATGGAACTCATGTAAAATAATAGCTTGGGGTAATGCAGTTCCATACTTACTTGTTCTGCTTAGGTGGGGGTGGTGAGGTCACCAGATCCACTAGATGGGGTGTCACCATTTTCATTTCTCGGTCCAACTTCATCATTGTTTGAATCTTTTCTCCATATTTTGTCTCTTTCTCTCTGGATGTCTTCAATGGTGTTTCCATTGGGATATGTGTTGGTTTCTATCATTCGGTCTCTGCAGTCTTTCTTGAGATGAACAACTTTATGACAGTGTAAGCATGCCATTCTGGGGTTAGTATAGCCTCTAGACTTTCTAGTCCACTGTCTCATATAGCTTGCAATAATGTGACTAAATCTTCCACATGTTGTACAATTTGTCCAAGTGTTGTAATCCCGTACATATTGGTCACCGACTCTGTTCAGTTGATAGGGAGTTTCTTGACTTTTTGTCTTCCATGCTTGCCTTTTCTTTTTCAAGCATTCAAGAGTTGTGTGCCCATTCATTTTGCAAGTAGGACAATATTTTTCCATGTAGGCTTCATTTTTTGGTTGTTTTATCTCAGACTTACATTCATATGCTTTATGTCCTTTCTTGTTATATTTATAACAAAATCCTATTAATGAAGATGTAGATTTAGGAATACCTTTTATTTTGCCTCTACATACATTTGATGTGTGGCCTTTTTTTCCACAATGATTGCATGTAAGCTTCCTTGGTCTTGGATTTGTGTAGACATTCTCTAGATCAGTTTGTTTTGATGATTCTCCATTCTCGGTAGAACCTAGACCGGTGTAGTTGTTGACTCTTCGTTGTCCTTCAAAAAAATCATCCATTCTTTTATTGCTTTCTTCAGCTTTCTTTATAATTTCATTATTTTTCTTATGAATTCTTATTTCATGTTTCAACTTTTCATTCTCATCCCTTAGCTCACCGATAGCTTCTATTATTCCAATGAGTTCAACATTTATTCCATTTTTCTCTTGACTCATCAGAATAATTTGATTTGTAATCTCATGGTGATGCTTTGTAAGTCTTTGTATTTCAGACTCTTTTTCTTGTAGCTTTTCTGTAATCTTTCTTCTATCATCAATAGCTAGTGTTCTTTCTTGCTCAACTTCACTAGCATTGTTCATGACATCAATAATCCTTACCATTTGTGTCTCTTGACCGATTTGCAGAGATTTAACTTGTCCATCCAGATGTTGATTGATTTTAGTTAGGCTTGTGATACTTTTTTCTGATGTATCAGATGCTTTGCTCAAGTACTTGATCCTGAAGACTCAAAGAAATCTGGTATCTCTTCTTCATGATAATCTGTCTCATTACAATGAGATGCCATAATCTTTCTTTCATCTAACAATTGTATGATATTGATTCTAGCTTCTTTATATTGTTCATAGAACATATGAATTTCTAGCTTCTTATTTTCAATATTCTTGTCAAGTATGTACTTCTCCATTATATGATCTTTCTCTTAATCCTTTAAGATTTTCCAAAGAAGAGACTTAGCTCTGATACCAATTTTTAGAATTAATGGGAAGTGTGTACTCAGAGGGGAGGGGTGAATCAGTACATATAAAACTTTTGTATCCTTTAATCAATTAACCTTTGTGTAATCAATTGTATATCCATTCATCTCATCTATAATATCTTGATGTGAGTTATATCAATTCATTAACTTAGCATACATGCGAACATTCATAGAAACATTCATGAAATTAATTGACACATAACAAAAGATATGATATCACAGAAAACTCCTGTTAGGAAGTAAAAACTGTGCAGTGGGGATGGCACCCACAAAATCTTCACTATCTGCAGATTGGAAGGGGTCGGTTAAGGCTTACAATTTGATCAATTTTGATGATCTACCTAGTTAAGAGTATCTGTGCAGACCTATTAAATTATACTCGGTTAAGAGTTTTAGCAACACTATTGAGTTTGCACTCAGTTAAGAGATTTGTAGTTGGATTGTTAAATCCACCTTCCTTGAAAGGATTTTTACACTTTTCTCCACTTTTTAGAATGATAGAAAATTACAATTTGACCCGATAAATGCAATCTCCTATTGTTGATACAAATCCATTTAAGTTTACATAAATAAGATTATCACCTAATGTGATTGAATAATACCTCTGATTCTCGGTAGCCTCTGTTCTTGGTTCTTGCTAACCAAATTCACCTTTTGCTATTTTGGTTCTTGAAAATTTGAATCTGATCCATAGATGTGCCCGTAGGCTTCATTCATCCTCTCTTTTATATTCACACATTGTATAATGAATAATTGAATCATCTATTTATAAGATGGATTGACATCATCAAGTTTCACGAAAAACAATGTTAACTCTAAGATCAGGTTAACAACTTTTTACCTTGATCTCCTAGTCTGTGTTTTAAATCAGTTAGACTGATTAAAGCACTTGCATTCATGTTTCTTATCCCTAAAGAAATGGTTTAAAAAAAAAAAAATATTCTATAAATAGAATAAGACTGCTTTATCTGACGTGGTTCAGTCAGATCCACTTTTCTGCGGGCTGCAACTTACTCTCAGTTTCTGACGGTCGGTTATGCTTTGAAATCAATTGACTATCTTTCAGTTTTGTTCTCTCAATTTTCTCTTTAACTGTATCTTTGGTTTTCACTATGTCCTGCACGTCAGGTTCCTCTTTCAGGTTCCTCTTTATCCTTTCAAATTCACAATTTTGGTGTACACACAAAGCTGTGTTGTCAATTTTTCTCTGTACTTGGTCAGTTTCAGTGATCTCTTTATATCTGATTTTTTGGTTTGTTATGTGTCTTGTCCTTCGGTGTATGCTTACCGAAAGTGTTGTTTTCATACTAATGGGAAATTAATGTCATCATCTCACACATTTCTTAGGATTCTAGGGCTCTCACTTGATTCTAAGTTGGTTCTCACAAGTTGGATTTCTTCTCTCTTCTCTCATTCTTATTCTCATTCTTGCAATCTCTCTCTCTCTCTCTCTCTCTCTCTCTCTCTCTCTCTCTCTCTCTCTCTCTCTCTCAACTTCTTTCCTCATTCATATTTATGCACAAGGGGTTTTTCTTAATTTTCCACTTTCAAAAACATTGTCTTTGTGTTGAGCTTGGAGCTTCTCATTGCTATTTGTTGATTGTTCTTGTTTCAACATTCATCCTTTGGTAATACATTTCCTTTCTTCACTCTCTTGGATTGTTTCTTTTATTTCATTTCATTTTATGTATTTTTCTAACATGATATCAGAGCTGGTTTAATCCTTGTTTTGAGTGTGCATGCAGGAATAGTTGAAAGATATCTCTGTTGACAAGAATAAATCATTTTTTGTTTTATCTAACTCTTGTTTTCAGGGATTTCTTTCATTCTTTTTTCATATCTAAGTATATTCATATTTCTTTCTAGTTTTTTTTTTACACTCTGTCAAGCAACCGCAAGGGATTTCAATTTTTTTTTTCTCTATCAATCTATAGGCTTTATCTACATTTTTTTTTTCAGATTTCAATATATATATCTCTAATGTTCTATGCAAGATTATTATAATAACTCATTTATTCATTTATCTCTACTGGTTGTTTCATATTTCTGTAGTTATCTATGTTTGTATCTCATAGCTCTACCTTCAGCTTCTAACCATTCAGAGTTTACTGATTTTTTATATAGACCCATATTAAAATGATCATAACTTTTTTTCATGAAATTATTTATCAAATCTCTCTGGTGAGACCCTTCATGATTTGGCGCTTACCATTATATACACAATTCAGCCTCATCCAATGGTTAATCTTGGAGATATTTCTCGCACACTAGTTTGTATTTTTTAGGCAAAATTATTTTAATTTTATCTCTGTCTTTTATTATGTCTTACAATTTGGTTGCAGGTTTTAAAACATCTCATTATTCAGGTGATTTAAGGCTGCCCCACTACGCAACTTTGTATAAATTATCTTAATGCAAAGTTTTTTAGAAGCATAAAGTATATTAACTATCATTGCAACATTCTCCTCCCTAGTGCAAAAGTGTTGACTCCCATTCTTATTCATCCAGCGCAACAGTCCTTCAGCCTTGTGCAACATAGTTTTCATTACATTGCTAAACTTCATCCTTTCATTTTGTTTGGCATTGTGCTCCCACAACTCGCAGCCTTATTTATCTTAGTCTCAGCTTGTTCTTTATGCAGCTTAGAATTTCTTGTGTTTGTTGCTTCTTGCGCAACATCCTTGGTGGTTTCCTACTTTTATTGGTCTCCCTCTTGCTTGGCATAACCATTTTCATTGCACAGCCTATTCAAGCGCTGCTCCCTTCATTCATTATTCATTGCAACCTTCTTCTGCGCAACCTTTACCTTAGTATTTGGTTAGGTTTGGTAATCGTTTCCTCTGCACAACCTATGCATGTTTTTTTTCTCTACTTCCCTGACACCTATGATATCCCTCCTCTACGCAGCATCTCAGGCTCAGCTTGTATTTATTTACATTCTTCTGTTCATAACATTTTTTTTCATCCTAGTTGTTGTTTATTCTTCCTAACATTTTTCTGGCTTTCCTGCAGCTTTATCATTCATTTCCTTCTAACTTATTACTTTTATTATAGCATATAATCATTATTCTTTATAACTTCTTTCTAATAAAGTTGCAGGTTCATAATTTTATAACCATTTTTTTTCTTATCTTTGTAGGAATCTTCTATTGTGTCAGATTTAATATGTAGATTTTTTTTTATATCATACTTGCTTATTATTCTATTTCTCTAAAGTTTTTTTTACAATTTAAGCTAAATCGTTAAAATTAATTTTAAATTTAAAAAAAAAAATTAAACTGAGATACATTCTCTCTCACTTCATATTTTCTCAATCCATTTTAAACCTATTTCTAGTTTATCAATATTAACTTATTTCATTTTCTAATTCATCATTTAGCTGCAATTAAAATTTGTTTCATCATTTTAACATATAATTTAAATATTTTTAATTATTAAAATTTATTTTGTTCGTTTACAATTTACCTTAAAGTTATTTTCCGTGCCCCGTAGCATAATATCTTAAATGTATTTCACTTTGTTTGGCTTAATCTCATTATTTTAATAATGTCTAATCCTGACTATGAATATATTTTAGATCAAGAAGAGGAAATTATCTCTAACTTTCTTAATGTTACTTTGCCCTCTTTTGATTACCCTATTAAAGATATGTGCATTACTCAAGATGAAAATCATGATGATGATACTAATCCTATGATTGTTGTGGAGGTTAATGATAATGATGATGAATCTTATAATATCTCTCCTCTTAATTTTTCATATAATGATGGATACATTGCAAATTTGTTTTCTGAAACTGATGATTGCATCACACATTATGTGATTGACTTATTTTATAATTCACAATTTGATTGTTCTTTACAAAATGTTATAGATTTGTTTTCTGCACCTGAAGATTACATTCCTGATTATATGTTCGATGATTCACAATATGATTTTTCTTTCCAAAGTGTTATTGATTAAGCACTAGGAGATCCCAATGATGGGAGTTGTACTAGTGGTTATTGCCTTTTTACAGGCTCAGGTTCTATTTCTTGGCAATGTGAATATGATCACTTGTTGTCTCTATTTTCTATTGGAAATGAATATTCAGGATGTACAAAAGCATCTCAAGAATCTCAACGATCATTTAAAGATTTGGACCCCCCTCAACAAGTAACTACACCTTTGGTTTATCAAAGTTCTATTCACTTAGCAAAAAGACTTATGTACCATTCAAGCTCCACAATACAATTTGAAGAAATGCATGATGATCAAGCTGCAAACATCCTTATGAAGACTCTTTCTAAAGAGAGATCTCAAAATCATTGTAAACATTTAGGTTTTATACGTATTGATCTCATCTCCCCAAGTAAAGATTAAAGGGGGATGTTAGAATTAATCTTTCCTTGGTAACTATGTATTTAAAAGATATACCAAGGTCTTGTCTCATATTTTTTATTCCTTTAATAAGAAAATTAGATATTCCTCCATAAGAGGATTCCTACACATGGCACACACCAAATGTGAATGTGGAACACATAGAGTATGAGAGTTACATGCAAAATCCTCCACTCATCTCTACTTAAGAGATGATTCTCACACATTTCTTAGGGTTCTAGGGTTTTCACTTGGTTCTAAGTTGGTTCTCACAAGTTGGATTTCTTGTATCTTCCCTCATTCTCATTCTTGCAATGAGCTCTCTCTCTCTCTCTCTCTCTCTCTCTCTCTCTCTCTCTCTCTCTCTCTCTCTCTCTTGCCTCATTCATATTTATGCACAAGGTGGTTTTCTTATTTTTTCCCTTTCAAAAACATTGTCTTGGTGTTGAGCTTGGAGCTTCTCATTGCTATTGTTGATTGTTCTTGTTTCAACATTCATCCTTTGGTAACACATTTCCTTTCTTCACTCTCTTGGATTCATTCGTGTATTTCAATTCATTTTATGTATTTTCCTAACAACCCCAGACTTCTTGATGTCTTCTTCTATCATCCATGTGTCATCTTCCTGAGGTAAGCCATGCCATTTGATGATGTATCCTTTATAGACCTTCCATCTAGTTCTTTTTTCTTCCCTACTATCAAGAATACATTCTAACTTAACTAGTTGGCTTAGAGGTAACTCTTGAATCCAATCTTTAGTTTATTTTTTGTCTTCACCTGTATTAGATCCTACATGCAATGAACCTTATATGCATGTAAATTAGAAAGAATGAATATTGGAGATATACTTATTCCTTGTGGAAAGGAAATTTCATAGGCATTATTGCCAAATTTATGGATGATTTTGTGAGGGCATATCTTCTTTAGCATTTACTTAGTGAACTTATCCTTAGGTAGCATTTATTTCTTTAGATGTGTCATGACTAAGTCTCCAACCTTTAACTAAAGATCTTTCCTCTTCACATCTTCTCTTTCTTTTCACTTGTCAACATTGTGTTGCAAAGTATCTTTCACTTGTTTCTGTACATCCCTCATGACTGTTGCAAAGTCCTCAACCTGTGCTCTCTATTTATCAGTGCCTTGCAATTCTTTGAGTTTTAAAATACCCCTCAGATGTTTTCCATACACTATCTTAAAAGGATTTTCCCTCTTCTTTTATTGATTGAGTCATTATAGGCATATTCTTCCCATGAGATAACCATATCCCACCCCAATCCACGCTCCGTGATTAAGAATCTCAAAAGGTTTCCTAAATACCTATTGATGACCTCAGTTTGACCATCAGTCTAAAAATGATATGTCAAACTAAAGGATAAATTGGTTCCAAGCTTTTTCTAGAGAGCCCTCAAAAAATTTCCAAAAAACTTTGAATCCATTTCTACAATAATGTTTAGAGGTAGACCATGAATTCTGACCACTTCTTTAAAGAAAAAACCTTCTATGTGAGAAGCATCACAAGTACATTTACATGGCAAGAAATGAGCCATCTTACTAAACCTATCCACAACAAAAAATTGCTATCATACCCTGATTTAGTCCTTGGTAAGCCTATGACAAAATCCATGCTTACACTCTCCCATTACCTATTCGGAATAGGGAGTGGATTATATAACCCTACATTTGATGTAGAACCTTTTTCCCTTTGACATATAATATATGACTCCACAAAATTTATAACATCAGTCTGCAATTTGAGCCAATAATAGAATATGTTTACCTAATCCAATGTCTTATCTAAACCAAAGTGACCTCCCAATCTCCCACAATTCTTATCCTTTAGAAACGTCTCCCTCAGAGAACATTTTGGAAAACACAACTGACTACCCTAGAATAACAACTGTTACTACATCATATACTCAAGAAATTTAGAATGACAAATGTTTGAAAAGTTTGAGCATACGTGATAGATGTCCTTAAAATTAACATCATATTTATACATCCCCTTATGGGAATCAATTCTCATGCTTGTCAATTTAATCTCCTGTCCTGCAAGTACCCTTCTACTTAAGGCATTTGCTACCTTATCGGACATCTTTTTCTTATGCTTAATGGTAAATGTATAGGCCTGCAGTTTCCCCACCCACTTCATATGTTTATGGTTTAACTTCTATCCATTTAGGAAAATTAGGGCATGATTAAAAGTATATACTATGAATTCTCTTGGTAGTAAGTAGTGCCTCCACTTTTTGAAATTTTGCACAATAGCATAAAGTTCAAGATCATAGGATGAGTACCTTTGATTTGCCACATTTAATTTTTCACTGAAAAAGGCCACTGGTCTTCCTTCTTGGCTCAACACTGCCCCTATGGCTTGATTGTTGAAGCCAATTATTCAATTGTGTATTGTCATTGATGTTTACACAAATGTAGTGATGTTACAAAAATTTCTATATCTAATCGAGCACAGTCAGTGTATACCAAGCTCTCTCAAGCATTGAAGAAGACTAAAATGATTTTCTGTTCTAACCAAGTTCACTTGGGCAATAAAGTAACAGTCGGGCATTGAAGGATTGCATTGTTAACCAAGTTATACATTTTGTGTCAGCCGACTAATAGTAGTTTGCACTTTATGTTTAATTGGTTATCTGCAATCGACAAACTTATGTTTTATTATTTATTTGGAAGGTTATTCAAGCCGACTTGACAAGGCTTATCATATATATACAAGGTCAAGTTTGGATTGAATATAGAGGAAGAGAAATAAGCATATACATATGACAAAGTTTTTATATGAAGAGTGAAGGAGAAATAAGATGGAATTATGATTAAGGGCAGAACATCCAAAACGAGCTACAATAGAATATTTGATGAGTGGGGATCCAGTTTAAAGCTAGAGCACACATTTGAATCAGCAAAGACAGTTGCTTCTTCAAACAAGTCATTCCATTGTTACTCTCTAACAATTGTAGTAGTGATCCAAATCTCTTTACAAAGTAGACTTAACAGTCTTTCATAAATCCTCTCACAAGGTGGCATTTCTACATTGAAGTTTTTGAAGACCTCTAACAAGGCCACTCCTAACAGGGTGATTAAATCCTCTAACAAGGTCACACCTAACAGTGTGTTTTGTAACCTTTAACAGGGTTGGCTCCTAATAGGGCTCACTTTAGAAGAGTGAAAAATAGTAACTAGTTGCAATTGGTGGTTTTTCCAAATTGGGTTTCCTTGTTAAATCTTGGTGTCATATGTGTACATGTTATTTTCTTTATGCTTTATGTTTATGCACTTAATCACTAAATAATAATCATAGTTAATATCTTAAGAGTTCTTTGTTAATCGAGTAACAACATAATAGCTTTATTAACTAAGTAACAGTGATAAGTTTGAAAAGACATCTAAGGGACTTGGATTTGTTTTTATGGTAACCGACTCACCTCATTTCCAACACTGATAACTAGCATCACATTCTAAAATAAAGATCTTATGGAGGTCTGGAGAAACCAATATTTCTTGCTGTGCAACTCTCCTTTTTAGATACTCAAATGACTTCTCTGTAGCCTCTGTCCAAGAAAATATACATCTTCTACCACCTTTTATGGTATTTAACATAGTTGCATATATATAACTGAAACTCTTAATGAATTTTCTATCAAAAGTAGCAAGACCATGAGAACTTCTAACCTCACCTATAGTCCTTGGATTTTGCCAATTGAGTATGGCTTCTACTTTGGATGGATCCATCCTAAAGTTTCCATTAGAGATCACAAAACTAAGGTAAGTCAATTCTTCTTTCACAAAATCATTTTTTTCCAAAAAAAATTTAATGATTTTTTCTTCATGTATTCTTCTCAACACCTGATCCAAATAGTCTAGGTGTTCTTCCTTTGCCTTACTAAACACTAAGATATAATCAAGGTACACCACCACAAAAACTCCCAATGAATGGTTTCAAGACCTCATTCATGAGACATATAAAGGTACAAGGAACATTGGAGAGCCCAAAGGGATTTAATAACCATTCATAGAGGTCATCATTTGTTTTAAACATAGTGCTCCATTCATCTCCTTCACTTATTCTAATATGGTGATAACCCCTTTTAAGGTCAATTTTGGGAAAGTACCTTGCACCTCCTAGGGAGTCCATTAGGTCCTGAATCCTAGAAATAGGGAATATGTACATTGTAATAGTTTTGTTTATTTCCCTTGAATCTATGCACATTCTCCAAGTTCCATCCTTCTTTGGGGCCAAAACAATATATACTGGACAAGGACTTAAAGTTGTCCTAACCAAACCTTTATCCATCAAATCTTTAACCTCCCTAGCAATTTCCTCATTCTATGAATGAGTCATCCTAGAATATGATTTATTGGAAAGGGTGGCTCCTGGTATCAACTCAATATGATAGATAATGTCTATGATAGGAGGCAATGAATTAGGTAAATCTCTTACAACCACGCCTTTATACTTATTTAACAATCCATCTACCTCCTTAAGAACATCTCCTCTTCTTTTGGCTGACATTTCTGAATCAAGTTTTTGTTTTGAAACCAGGAAAAAATAGGGAGTCTCTTCTTCCTTCAAGGTCTTAACAAATTCCTTCTAACTTACAAACATAACACTAGGCCCTACCTTCTTATCTTTCCCATTATCCAGCAAAGGTTTCATACTATATGTTACACCATCTTTAGTTATAATATATGTATTTTTATGCCCATCACGTTGGGGCTTGAGATTATATTGTGATGGATTCCCTATTAATAGGTGGCATGCATCTATGAGAATAATGTCACAAAGGATTGTATCTTTGTACTCCCCTATTTGGAAGTCAACCCAAGCATGCTCATCAATTAGTACTTATTGACCTTTATTTAATAAGGAAACCTTGTAGGGATAAGGATGTTTCAACTAATGCAATTTTAACTGTTCAACCATTTCCTTAGACACTAAATTATTAGTTGAACCTGAATCTATAATAACTTTACATACCTTGTAATGTCCCCGCCAGGGAACCCATAAGGAATCAGGTCTATGACCTAAAATTACAATTAACAATTTTTATTTTTTTTTCTAACATTCTAACATAACATCGTTACCATTCACAAGTACATTCCTTAAGGTTCCCTTAATGAATTCAATTACCATTATTAAATATTTCATTTTATTACTTAATCGAGCAAATTCTATTTCCATTACAACTTCAATTTACATTAATTCCATTTCACATCAAAACCAACTACATTAATGAACTAGTGGAATTAATTTTCCCTTACCGACTATCACGTAATTTACCCTAGAAGTGAAACAAGCATACATATCTTATCACATCCACTAAACATATTTATTCTTTCATATTTGTTTACTCCTTAACATTATCTATGCTCAACTCAATTGCACCATCAAAACTCAATTAAACTTTTCCAATAAGAGTCCTTACTTCCTATC
>MU226249.1:3868060-3884480 GCA_018584345.1 Thuja plicata
GTTGGTCTTCATGGTGAATCACTTAATATTGCTTGATGTATTGCATGTTTCTTCTCATCTCTCAAATTAAAGTAGGATTTCATTTCATGTTGCTAGAATAGAAGTAGATGGCTAGTTGTATGGTGATTTTAGTGAATGTTTGATAGGGATCCATATACTAGGCCACTAGCATCCTAGCGGCTTGTTAGGAAGCCTTGTGTGGTAATCTAGTCCAATTTCCTTTGAATCATTGCATCTATGGAGGTAGCACCGCTGGAAAGCTTTCATTAGGTTTGATCCCCATCCATTTGCTAATCTTTCCATTCCATAGGAGTAGTAGTAAAGTAGTGAGTAGTTTGGTAGTGGAAGCTTTGATGAGCGAAGTTGGAAGTGATATAAATTAAGGAGTTAGATCCATTGAGTATACATTGCAAAGCTAAGTCCCATCATCATCATGGAAAGAATCTGATATCCTTGAATGAACAATGTAAGCCCGCCTACGTGATTAACCAACAAATCATATTAATATAACTGAGTTAGTATCCACAGGTGTAAGGAACCTTGGATTTTTCTCATGTTCTTCATGAGTATTTACTTTTCAAGAGAGGGTTGAGTGTTTGATATCCTATATCAACTGTTCAATTCCTATATGTTATGTAGTGGTACAAAACTGACATCAATAGTCTTGTTTTCAGAAAAGGTAATGTAGACAATAATTTGTATTTTAGAACTGATGAAGATGGAATCTTGACTATAGAAGTTTTTGTTGATGATATCATTTTTGGAGGTAATGACAAAATGAGTAAGAAATTTTCTAAAGCAATGGAGAATGAGTTTTAAATGTCTATGATTGGTGAGATGAAATATTTTCTTGGTTTGCAAATTAATCAAAGAAAGAATGGCATTTTTATATTTCAGACCAAGTATCTTAAGGAAATGTTGAAAAAGTTTGGAATGGAAGATTGTAAACCTGTTGGAAGACCTATGGTGACTGGAAACAAACTGACTAGTGACGATGAGACTCTGAGTGTTGTTTAGACGAAGTATAGATCAATGATTGAAGGTCTACAATATCTAACACGCACCAGACCAGATATTACCAATGCAGTTGGAATTATGGCTAGATATCAAGCAGATCCTAAAGAAACACATTTTGTTGCTGTGAAAAGAATCTTTAGATATTTGAAAGGAATTGTGGAATATGGATTGTGGTATGAAAAATTTCATGCAGATTGGGCAGGTAATGTGGATGACAGAAAGAGCACAAGCGGTGGTGCATTTTTCCTTGGGAAGAGATTGGTTTCCTAGTTAAGCATGAAGCAGAACTGTGTTGCTCAATCTACTGCTGAGTCAGAATATGTGGTTGCTGCAATAAATTGCACACAAGTTGTTTGGATGAAACAAATGCTGGAAGATATTGGAATAATTTTCAAGGAGATAGTGGTTATTCATTGTGATAATAAAAGTACAGTAAACATGTTGAATAATCCTATAATGCACTCAAAGACTAAACATATTTCTATCAAGTATCAATTCTTGAGGGAGAAGGTATCTCCTAAGGAGATTAAACTGGAGTACATAAGCAGAAAGGAACACATAACAAATATATTTACTAAACCTTTGCCAAAAGATGATTTTGAATACCTCAGAGGCATGCTTGGGGTGATTGCCCCTCCCAGTGGTAATTAAATGATGTAGATATGCATCAGTCTAGTAGATCTTAGAGCTATATTATTCTCTAGATTTGATGTATGGATCTACTCCTTAGGGGGAGTGATCGCATGAGGACACTATGGAGCACATTTAGATGATCTTGCACCTAATTGGACATGAATATTTGACAAAGCTACACCTTACCAAAGCCTACAATTGAGTTATGGCACCCTTTTCCATTGGTGCCAAAGGGGGGAGGAATCTATGTGAAAATCCCTACTATTTTAGGGAGATTCGTTGAGGATATTGAGAAGATTGTAAAGAGAGAGTACTTTTGGGTTGATGCATATGGATTTTCCCATATGTTTCCATCAATGCCAAAGGGAGAGATTGTTGGATGATATCAGTTTTTGGTACTAATCATGTAGTTGAGACTCATGTTTTGTCACTGATGTCAACATATAAATCTGTGAAAGAAGATAGACTAGTTACTCGACTAGAAGGCATGTACGGATACTATACGAATGAAACAGAATGAGAAAAGTTGGATTTAATCAGAAGATTGAGTTTTGACCTTACATCTAAGGCCACTTGAATTTATGTTTCATATCATGGATGTTACAGCTGTTTTAGTAAAGACTATTTTTCTAGACTGTGACTGTGATTCTGGATAGAGAAAGTCTCTGTGTTTCGGGCATATCTTATTGAGGAAGATGTTTTAGAACTTGCAAGATTAATGATGGAGAGATGACATATGATGGTTAAATGGGATAACTTTGATTTCCATTTGGGTACTGATGATGTCAGTTGTGGCATGTGTTCTGGAGAAGACTTATTTCCTGGCTGAATTCAGACTTGTAACATGTGGAAATTAATTCTAAGCATGGATTGGGGATCTAGAAGTATTTGTAATGAATTGTAAATATTGTATAATTTTTATAGGTACCGTGTGTATCTTAGCAAGGGCTTATGTAATTATTTGTATGATGGGAAGCCTTAATTGGCTGACCTAGTTAATTATGCATTAGGAAAGTTTAACTGGCCGACCTAATGGGTTATTGTAAGAGGGTATATATGAGTGATCTTTTCATTTGGGAAAAGTGTGGTAGAGAAAGAAAAGAGAAGAGATTTGTGAAGCCATGAAGCTTGACTAATAGATAGAGAGAAGAGTTGTTAATTCATTGGAACTGACCAAGCAAAGACAGTTACTATCAGACAATTCATTGGATTGTGTATTTTTTGTATACACTTGATGCAGATTGTGAATCCTTGAGTGTGGCTTTAACCTTCTTGGGGCAGTGAGCCTACTACTTTACATGACTCCTAACAGGGTCTGTCTCCTAATAGAGACTATGTAATATAATGTAATAGCAAGCTCCTAATAAGGGTAATATCTTTTAATAGGGATACTATACTCTCAGTACATTATTTAGTGGGTGTTAATTCCCACCGGGGTTTTACCTTTAACAAGGTTTCCTCGACAACAAACATTGTGTTATGGTGTTGGAAATTACTGTGTTATTTACTTTTGATGTTATGGTTCATAAAATTTAAAGTTTAATAATCTACTGCACAACTGATTCACCCCCCCTCTCAGTTGTCTTGTGGACTATTATTCCTAACATAAGAGTGCATGTTGGAGTTTTTTGTTGGTGTACTCAAGCTGAATTGGTGAAGGATCTTGAGGAAAGCATCCTTGGAAGTTAGGGTTAGTAAATAACCAAAGTTAGGCTATAGAAATGGCCTATAGTAGAACCTAAAAGAAGTTAGGGTTGTGAGTGAGGCTTGTAGTTACATCAGATTGGTATCAGAGCAAGGATTTAGATCCTTGCATTTGGTAAAGGTAGTCAAGATGTATTTAACAATAGAAGAAAGAGTAATCTATGAGGCATACAAAGCCTATAAATATTATGAAAGGAAAAAGAGAGAAGAAGTAGAGACCAAGAAGAAGGAAGAAGCCAGAAGAAAGAGAGAAGAGGAATTCATCAGACATGACATGGAAAAGTTAAAGAAGACTTTAGAAGCAAGTACAAATAGGTTACAAGAAATCTAGAACTTGTTGAATTCACTCCTTGAACAAGGAAGACAAGCAGAGTGTTGTATGTGAAAGAGGGTCATCATAAGATCCTAGTTAATAAGAGTATGGTGAGTGGTCCATTTTAAGGACAAGAGGAGTAGTTAGATGTGCAAGCAAAGAGTGAACAACAGATGAAGAAGAATGACCACTAGGAGGAAAAGGGTCCAGATGAGATGAAGATTATTGCAACCATAGTGTCAAGTGTAGACACCAAGAGTGAGGGGGCAGTAGCAATGAAGAAGACAAATGTTTAAGAAGATGAGGGTACTAGGAAGGGTACTCTTGAGGAAGTTTCACCTATGATGACATGTGTAGGGACTTATGGAAAAGTCTTGGTGAATGCTGGAGGAGACAACATAGAGGAATGCCTAGAGGGTCTTGAGGATGAGTTAGATCTGTGGAAGGAGTTTTATGCTATAGTTGAAGAATGGCAGAGTTATGAAGGAGTTTTGGAGGCACAAGAGGGAGAATCATTCAATGAAGAGATTGAATTTGTAGAGATGGACCAAGAGGAGGCTCAAATGGGACAAAATTTTCTCCTAGCATGGAGATTTCACAACGTGAATCAGAGATCAAGGTTGGTTTGGTGGTGAGAAAGAAGATATAGAATGAGAAAGCATTGTTCACATTGGTGTGAATGGGAAAGCCTCAATGAAAGATGAAGAGGCATGGAGAAAGAATTGAATGGTGCATGGATGACCTATTTTTCCAAAGGTCAAGATGAAGGCTTGAATTTTTCTTCCATTTTTTTTTGTTGCAGGTTTCTTTCCAAGAGGACTAGGAAAGTTTTTCAAAAGCGGGAGTATGGTGCAGAGCACCTCATGCAGCCAAGGAGTAACTTAATGGATCTTATACCAATGGGTGACACCAAGAACTAAAAAAACCTATTAGGTATATATCTTATTGTAATCAAGGCCATTAGTGCCTTTAAATAATGGTTTTGTTCATGTTGCCATGATAAGGCAAAGTGCCCTACAATGGTCACAATGTAGTGAAAATAATGGTCATCTAGTTTTGGTCTAGGATTGTGCAGGAGAAGAGTATGGTAATGGTGAGAAGGTCACAAAATATACCATGTTCATTATAGATTTAGGTGACTAAAGGTTTAAATTGTCAACTTGACAACTTTGTTTGTCAATTGACAACTTTGTGCATGCATTATTAATCTTGCATTATTTTTGAGAATGTTAGTTAGGTTTTTGGGTGAGAGTTTAATATATGTGTTATGAGAGAATAGAAAGGGAGAGGGGGATCTAAAGAAGATAAAGGAGAGAATTAAAATCTAAGGTTTGTTTTGTTGGCTTTTTGTTTTAGTTGGTGATCTTTGTTCTGCTATAGCAGAGATTGTGTAAACAACAAATATCTTTAATTCAAGATTTTGTTTATTTTTGGTTCATACCTTGTAATTATAGTTGGAGAGAGATATTCCATGTATGTGTTTGTTTTTTTATGAATAAGGGGAGCTTAAAGTTCCCAAGAAACCTTTGGCATGGTTCTTGTTCTTTCTGTCTAAACAATGACAATATAGACATCCTCAGATTTCTTCCTTATACAAGCTTGTTCAAGGTTGGGAAACCTTGACATACCACTATGTTTCATGGTATGGATGAATTAAATGTATTATATTATTAGGGTTTTTATTTTCAGGTAAAGAGGTAGGAGAAGAATCCAAATCCTTGGACAGTTAACATGCAAATGGGAAATGCATTGAATAACTATCTCAGAAGAAAGACCCGCAGTATGGGGGCAATATCTTTCCTACCAACCATTGGAGTTTCATGAGATTTTAATATGTTTTGAAAGACCTAATTACACCCATCCTCATTGGAGTGATTGAGGATATTTTTTCTAGAGAAAACGTTATATACCTCTGTGTATAGGTATATCCAGAAGAAAACAAGGAGGTGTATTTCCGGTTATTTATTTGTAGAGTTTTGTTAGTGGATTTAGTGGATAGAAAAGTGTATGGAAAGAGTCTAGAAGGATGTTAGAGATTATTTTGATGAGAAAAATAAATAAAAATTTCTAAGGTGAAGGGTGTAATGGTTGTCCCATCCATGGGGTCATAAATTGTAGAGTAAGGAGTAAGAGTGCATGTTGGAGTTTTTTTGTTGGTGTACTCAAGCTGAATTGGTGAAGGATTTTGAGGAAAGAATCCTTGGAAGTTAAGGTTAGTAAGGAACCCAAGTTAGGCTAGAGAAGAGGCCTATAGTAGACCCTAAGAGAAGTTAGGGTTGTGAGCAAGGCTTGTAGTTACATCAAGGCTTACAATTGACCACTTCTGATGGTCTTCTTTGTTAGGAGAAATAAGGACTATTAGGTCCACCTTGTGAAAGGATTTATACAATACAGTTAAGTATGCACTTTTTGAGGAGATTTGATAAGGACTGTTAGGCCCACCCGGTTAAAGGATTTGACTGATGCACTTGTTAGGATGAATGAGTTAACGATCTACTATGCAACTTTGATTTGCTGAATAAGATCTTTTGATGTAATACTCATCACCTGAATATGATAGATGAGTCTCTTCTATTCCTTTATACTGTTGTAGCCTTGTAATTAATGTGTCTCTTCATATTCGCATCCATACATATATTCAATTTTTTTGTCATGATACATTATTTGGATAACCAAAGTGCCTTACATATATACTTATCCAAATTAATTACCTCTACAAGTCGACTACCCTTATATTAAATAGTATCAAACAATATGTACTAAGTCAACACAATGTTGATACTCGAGTCCATTAATCTACTTGGGTGATATACTGACACTTGAGCGACACAGTGAACTGGCAACTCTGGCACTGGGTTGACACTGGGTGCTCAGGCCACATTGATCACTCAGAGATGGTATGCAACTCGGGTAACATAGTGACTGGGGTGATACCATTTGGAACTAACTACTTAGTCGACACTGCAACTACTTAGCTCGGGTAACAGTTCAATCTTTTGGCTTGGTCAACACTGTAACCATATGAATGGCTAAGTGTTTTGGCACTAATAGACAACATGTCTTTTCATAAGGTCTACAATCTCCCCCTTTTTCATTAGTGACAAAAACAATTATCATACCAAAAACTCTGATCAAACTAATAATTCAAAAGTCCCCCTTACCATGTGCTTGGGTACTTGCTCATTTTTTACTACTGCTCTGCAACTCGGTTGCAACTGACTCTGCTTTTGATTTTTCAAAACTATTTTTGTAACTCTTCTATATATATATATATATATATATATATATATATCTTCCTCTTCTCTATACATGTATTTCCTCATATATATACAAATTCTATCTTTCCTCCTTGTTTTTGACAAAAATACCAAAAAGCATATCTACAAGGTAATACCAAAATATGAAAGGAAATCACTATGTACCTTCAAATTTTGAGACAAAGTCTTGTCCCAATTGTCTTGCAACACCTTTAGGATGTGAAACTCAATCTGAATTTCTGCAGACAACTCCATCATAAGCCCTGCAACTGAAAAATGTTGTTATCATGGATGAGTGTCTTTGCATGAGCAATATGTTTTTTCATGACATCCATATGAGGAAGGAATTGGATCTATATAGTTGATAGGGTTCCCTTTTTCTTCCTTCTTCCCTAAGAAGCTCTACCTGAAGATCAGTCAGATACTTGATCTTAACAAAATGTGCTGAACTTGAACTAGAATTAAGCGCCAACTGGCTTGCACTTGCCTTCAAATCATTGTCAATCTTTGGCAGCTTGTTCTTTATCCCCATGATAAAGTTAGATGTGTCACTTAACTTTACAAATAATTCCACAACATTATTCACAGTGGTTTCTAGAGAGCTAATGATAGTGGTTAGCTTCACTTGATCTATTGCAATCTTACCTGCAACATTATCTAGAACCTTATTCTCAAAATTTCTCTCTGCTTTTTGCATTAATTTCTCCTGACCACTAAGATTATGATTAAACTTGTGAACTATGTCAACAAGTTGGTCCATTATAGAGTATTCCTCATCGAATTCAATCTCTAGTGAATCAAGGAAAATACCTTTGATGTATTGTAGCACTCTGTTCCTTTTCTTCTCAGCTTGGAGCTTCTATTGTTTTTCTCTTTTATTACATAGCTACTCATGGATGTCTATCTGTTCGGATGTCAGGCTAGTAAGATCCCAATTACCAATCACAATATCTTCCTCAAAGTCAACTTCATCAGTAATTGTTTCCTTTTATTTACCCTTGACCTTGAGATTAGGTGAAGGAATTATTTCCTTACCTTTTCCATTATCATCCTTGTCCTCAGTGTTTAGTTGAAGTAGGTCATTAACTATCTTTTCTCCAACTGGAGAATCAATGCTAACTGTAGAAAAACTCACAGTGTCCTTTTGTGATTTGGTCTAGCTTGGCCTAGTATTAGGTAGAGCCTGATGCTCAATTCCTACTAGAATTGATGTAGAATCTGTTATATTTTCCTTTCTCAGAGATAAGATAATCTGAATAGGTCATTGGGGCAGGGATGCCATCACTTCTACTGCTATCTGTTCTGTATTAGATTCTTCAATGGTCTATACCTCTGGTAGTCCTTCATCTTTAACCTGTACATGAGGGTCTGTACTCTATCCCTTTGTCTTATCATCTCCCTTGTCATCAAAAATTTACTTTCACACCTTTGTTACGGTCTACACAATATCCTCTATTTTCTTCCTTCCTCTCTTCAAGATTTTAGGAATATCAATTTCCAATGATATTCTACCCTTAGCTTCTTCATAGGTACAAAAATATGGTGCTTTAGGATCAACAGAGTCATTTACAAGAGCTTCAATAATATCTCTAGTCTCATCTGTTGGTTGTATTTCTTGTTCTAACAGTTGTCTTGGTTCCCTGTCCTTCTCTCTGTGATCTGGTGGTTTCAAATCAGCTATCTATCGTTCCTTTTGGCCTTACCTGTGTCAAGTTTTCAGGTTTTCGGGTCTAAAATTACCTTAATTTGCCAAACCCTAAAAACCCTTAGTCTTCCAATGTTAAACATTGAAAAGAAAACCCTAGGTCATGTCATTTCTGTTTTGATGTTACTTTTTCTATCAACTTAAGTCATGCATTTTTATCAAATTGCTTTGTCGCATTACTCCCAGCGAATATTCCTTAAGTCTTCCTAACTTGGCAATTTCCTTTTGTCACATGGTCTCGTTTAAAAATAATATATTATTTCGGTATTACGAGACTCTATGATTTATTCATGTCGGATAGTCGCAAGATAACTATGTCATAAAGCTTTATGCAAAAGGGACCCACTTCTTAGTCGGGTAATCACGAGAAATTCTCAACAGTTATGAAAATGTCTCCAGACTTCGTGATTACCTTATGTTGCTTTATCCCCAAATGAATCCAAAGTTAAAAGTTATGCAAATCCTTCAGTCGCGTGGTCTCGAGATAAAACAGTGGTTAAGAGATTTTGACCGAGACTTCGCGACTGACTATCTGAAGATTACAATAAAGCGTAGTCGGGTTGTCGCCAGAACAAGTTGATGACTCAGTTCTCCATTATGCAGTAAGTGAATAAATGATTGTGTGACATGTGTCATAAGGTGAGCAGATGTAAAATTTTTATCACATGGTTTTTAGAAGGAGAAAATGGACCTAGCGACCTTGAGACTAAGTGCTTTCCCTTCAGTCGCGGTGTCTAAGAAATATTTGAGGGTATGCATGAACATTTGGCGATTAAGCGAAGACCGTAGGATAAAGAGGTCAAGGGATCTAATGATGGTTGCAAATTCTGAGAAGAAAAGTGCCCAAAGGGAAAAGTCCTCCCGAATTGGTGATTAAGGTATGTCGTGCAGTCGTCAAAAGTGGAAAAAGGGCACATATAACTTGTTATGGTAAAATTAAACACTCAGGACTTATATTCCACGATCGGGCGACTAAGTATGGTCGCATAGTCTTGACATGAAACAAAAAAACTCAGCGACTAGGAGATAACCATAAAAGGTTAAGGGAAACGGTTAGTCACAAGGTCTCAGAAAAAATAGAGAGTTAATGTTAACTATGAGCGACTATGATTTCAGTTGGGTCGCGTGATCGCCAGACAATGACTTGGGTTAGCCAAAGGGAAGAAAATGTATTTTCACCATGTCTTGAGATAAACCATGGGTTAGTGACAAAGCCCCATGAAAAAGAGACTTTATGCAGTCGCACAGTCGCTTGATCCCAAAATCTAAAAAACGGGGGCTGTTTTCGATGTGACAGTGTGAATCACTCAATAACCAATCACAGGCTTGTATTTTGATTACTGTACAAAAAGAGTAGCTAAGATGTAAGAAATTTAATGAATCACAGTGTCACATGTCAGCTCTTTTGAATGTTGTATGATTGTTCTGAGGATTCACTTTTGAAAATTTGATTTCCTGTCAAGCTCATGGAACTACGGCTAGGTTTTCATTCAAGTTCACAGTATGTCAAATTAATGACAAAACTGATGTTTCCAAATTATGAGCTGCGTACTCTGAATGATGGCTATAAGGATTTTATGGTGCATTAATTTTCATTCACCGTGCTTCCATATTTTAGAGCCCAAGTTTTTAAGTTTTCAGAAAGAAAAGATATTTTGTTCAGTTTGCAGTGTTTCCAGAGTTGATCAAAAGGTTCTAAATTTTAGAAAATTGTGCACAGGACGGTCAGCTAATCTCTGAGATAGATTTGTTTCAATATCAATAAGGAGTGGGAGATTCAAGGTATTGTAAATATGAGCATGGCCATAAGTGTTTCTTTGACAAGTGGAGGAAGTGAGGAGGAACAGAAGGGAAAGGCGAGTTTTTCTGATGAATTCCTCCGTCTCCTGCCTGGTTCAACATAGAATAAGAAGGCTAATGCTAATGTCCTCATTGCTGAGTATAAAGAAATTTGAGGTGGTGTGACTCTAGGGATGATAGGTTTCTCCCTTTTCAATTACTTTTGTAAGAATTCTGATAAGCCTATCCCAGTATCAAACCCTTGGACCTGTGGTTTAGCCAAGTTGCTTGTACCTGATGTCTTCCTAGATATAGACCTATTCTTAGACCTATCCAATCACTATGATATTTTGACAAAGACCATCAGAAGGGATGATGGCACTTCCCTATTAATATTAAACATAAACTCATTCATGCAGGCTTTTGGCTTATTTAGCACCATGTCTACTAAAATTGACATGACAAAGCAGGTGAAGAGGTATAATTCGAAGCCTGGTATTGTTAAAGGCTTATTGCAGAAACACATGTTGAAAGAAGTGAAAAAGTACTTAGATCCTATGGCTGAGCCAAATGCATATTATTATAAGGATCTACACTTCTACATTAAGTATATCTCTTATGCTTTGTGTAGAGTGCTAGGGAGAGATGGAGATGTAGAGAAAATTAATGTTGGCATCCTGATGATGGTGCTAGACTTACAAGAGGTGCATTCAAGCACCAGTTATGATTATATACAACACATAATTGATGAAATGCATGAGGGTTTCATTGCAACCCAGAAGAGAATCAAGAACCCGAAGGAGAAGGAGCCCAAATTTTTGCATTACTCGGTTCTAATGCATCTCCTCTTGTACTTCAATTTAGTAATCATGGATGTTAATAATTTAACTCCTCAGAGATTCTACCAGTCAGCACCAAATCCTATCCAATTTTGGGTGAGGGTTTGGAATTACACTTCCAGGGAGTGTGACTACTGTGCTTTTTAGAATTGGATTGTGTATCCAATTGTACAGAGTCTGGGAACAAGCAAGACAAGTGTGCCATTGAAGATCATACAACTGCACAGGCCCTGTGATTATACAGATAGTTGGCCTGGAAACATAATTGGGGTGATTTTTTCTTAGAAGAGAATTATACTATTATTAGAGTATATGGGTGTATTCACCCACCTCATTTATTGCCATATCATGTTCCTAAAAGAGTGGCTGCGATGGAATTCATATGGCAGTTATTGTTAACAGATAATGAGCACTTTGCACCACATAAGAAGGGGACTATAACCCCTAGGCAATTCAAGATTCTCAACTTTACAATTGGTAAAGGTTCCATTGATGCAGTGGGTCAGTGGTTGGAAAAATACAGAATGGGGGCAGCCCCTTATAGGTACATTGATCCAGAGGGCTTCATTGCAGGGGTTTGAAAATTGTATACTCCTACAATCCCTAATACGTATGTCCACTATGAGTGCATAGAAGAAGATGCAACAAGGAACATCTTGGATGAAGATGGCATTCATACAAGAAGACTGAGAATTTGGGAGTTGCTAAAGCTGGAGAAGCAAATAAAGAGAAATGGGTTGTCTTTTGGGGGTTTTTACCCTGATCTCCCATATTTTGATAGAATTAAGGCCATGATAGACAACTATTACGTGCTTGTAGAGAAACTGGATACAGTCCTAGAAAAAAAAGGTGCTCAGACAACTGAACACTCAGAGTCAGAATATGATAGTGGTAGTGACAGTGATTATGCATGTCCTACTATGTATCCTTCACCACACCAGGCATCAGAGCAAGAAATGGCTGAGATTCCATAGTTGCAGGGAGCAGAGGGTCACATTATAGATCTAATAGTTGCTACCCAACCTGATGATGTAGAGGAGCCTGCTGAAAAGAGGCAAAAATTGGAATTAGGGCAGCCTTCAATGGAGGGAAAAAGTAAGAAAAAAGATAAGGCTAAGGCCTTAGTACCTGCCACTAGGTTATATGATCATAACATAAGAAAAGCAATCAGGGAATGCAAGAAACAACAGCCTGACCTAGATGATGAAGTTGAGATGCCACTCAAGGCCTGTGTTAATAAAAGATTGCTGCATTGACAAATATTTCTAGATGATGATAGCTTTGTTAAAATAGAGGAGTTTAAAGACTGTGATATTGCTATCAGGATTCAACTGTGTATTTTTTTGAGTCAAACTCATTGACCCACGATTCATGAGTAGTGGTTCACACGAACCCATCTCTCATGAGAATGAATGGAACACTTAGCACTCATTGGATCTAGGTGATGCTCACAGAGGTCAAGCACTGGGACTTCCCGGGAGGTCACCCATGAGGATGCAAGCAGAGTGGGTTTAACCATGGAGGAAACTCCATATTTAAGCGCGCTCAAGCTGGAGTAGTACTGGGATGGGTGACCTCCCAGGAAGTCCCAGTGCTTGACCTCTGTGAGCATCACCTAGATTCAATGAGTGCTAAGTGTTCCATTCATTCTCATGAGAGATGGGTTCGTGTGAACCACTACTCATGAATCGTGGGTCAATGAGTTTGACTCAAAAAACTACACAGTTGAATCCTGATAGCAATATCACAATTTGACTTGTTGTGGAAAATATCTCCTACTTATCAGTTTAAAGACTTCCTGAGATGGCATAAAATAGAGCAGATCAGATCCCAATTAACTATGCATGGAAAAGAGACAATAACAGATGAAGCCCTAGTGGCCTTACAGAATTATAATCCTAAAAATGAGGATATTTCACCTGAGGATGCCAGGAAGATGGTGCTAGGAAGTGGAATACTGTTGGCTGAGGGATGGGATTTGGCATCTGCCTTTATCATAGACCAAATCAAAAAGCAACCATATCTCAAAATGGCTAGTGAGGTCCAGATGGGAGATGTGATAAAAGGATTTGGGTATAGCCCAAAATCCCAGGCTTTTGCAATGTGGAGCCTAAGTCCAAAAGACCAAAATCCCCAATTAGTAAATATTCAAGAAAATATGGTGGGCAATCAAATGGTGTGGTCTGTACAAAATACAAGGGACTTAGAAATCTCCCAAATCATGACACATTGGGCTCACCTAAGTGAAGACAAGACTAAACAATTGTCTGAAAGGTATAGTATTTTGTTGGAAGAAACAAGTGCATTGTCTAAGGAGAGGGAGATGTGCCACATACAATTGTACCAGCGGGATCAGATCATAAAGAAATTAATGGAGGAGTTGGAAATAAAGCCTGAGGTGGTATATGTACCTGCACAACCACCACCAATGCAAATTGAGGATAAGCCTAGATCACAGGAGGTTGTGGAACAAAAGGTAGATGAAGAAAAGAGAAATGCAATAGCTTTGAGGGCATTGAAGGGCATACTACAACATAGAATTGAGATTCTAAAGGATAAAACTGATGTTGTAGTCAGTACATATAATAAATTGCCAGCTTTGCATACTGAGGTAATGGGGTACCTTGCTATTCTAAACCCTTACTTTACTAAGTGGTTTGCTAGGGAAAATTTATTTGAGAAGTTATCATCTTTACAAGCCATAAGACCAAATTTTCCTAAAATAGTAACTGAAGTTGAAGATGAGATCAAAAGAGTCAATATTGCTCTCTCATTCTTTAAAGGAAAATTAAACCAGATATAGTTTAAGTTGAGCCTCTTTTCAAATGATTTTAATAAGTTTATTCTTTCCTTAAGGGGAGATGATGATCAAGTAAAGGTTGTAGATGCTTGGAAGAATGAATTTGACACCAAGATGCCTAGTGATGAGGCATTTCTTTTGGGAGCAGATGTTGATATAGAGGGATTCAATAAAATATTGGATGAAGCTTTCAAAGCAAAGACTGATATCAACAAATTCCTACTTGATGTCAAAAACATCACTGATGCTAGATGGGACAGACAAAAGGTGCAAGTACAAAGTACTCAAGATTTCAAGTGGCCATCAGACAATGAAGTGAAAGCATGGGAAGTGATGACTACACCCAAGAAAAAGAAGCCTGTAGTAGAAGAAGAAATCTTGGACGATGAGTAAGGTGAACACTTGGCACTGCACTGTTCAAGACAAGAGGGATACGTATTGCAAAGGGAGAATGTAGGTGAGTATGCAAGCACAGCTATCCAGACTCAACATAAATACTACTAGCTACCATCTATGCAAATTTAATTGCAGTCGCCAGATCGGGAGAAGAACCAAGACTATCTGTTTCTATCTTTTTGACTTGGTCATTTCACCGCCTCTTCTCTCTCTTTTTCTTTTTGTCTCTCTTGTAACTTTATGGTTAGGTTTTCTATGACCATCCGAAGCTTGTTGCATCCTAAATATCAAGGGATTCCAAGATGGTCAAAAACCTATATATAGCAAAAGAGTTGTAATTGTAAAGGGTCTTTGATGTTGGAATGCTTTGGAGAAGAGAAAATATATACTGTAGAATTCAGATGTTCTAAATTTCTGTCTATCTTTTGAGGTTGCTAGATCTTTCAAGTATGGAAGCTGGATCATATAAATAAAATATGGTGCAATTTTACTCTCTTCAATTGCTGTCTCTTTATTCTCTGTGTATGCACTTTTATGTTAAGTTTGTAAGGCATTTTGAAGCATTTTGGTTATTAGGTAACTATCTGATTGCTTGCAAGTTTCTTTTAAGGAAAGAAATAAGTTTTGTGAGTAGTTTCAGGGAGCATACTTCTTTGTTTAAAGATTTGATACAATTGTTTAGAGGTAACAAGGTAATTTGTAAGGCAACTTATCTGAATTGCATGTGGGTTGTAAAGCAGCTTACTGTATTTTGTTTCTATGAGATCTTAATTTATTTGACTCTGTAGCCCAAAGGATAGGCACTCGTCCAGAAATTAGTCTGATAACCCATTATTGTCCAAGTTATTTCAAGGTGTCAAAAACAATTTAATCAAAATACTATTGTTACTAAGAACATATAAGCTGAACTCATTTAAGGACCTATGTCAGCAGGACAGTGTCCATTTTAGTGATTCTTTGGAGAGTGAATCATTAGGTTATCCCTCCTACAATAAAAGGAAGAAGGATGAAAATCCTTGTATCACTGGTTCTTGTTATACTTACAACCATGGTTTGTATGGTTATATCTTGCATCTGGTTATGCTTGGTCATTTGTAAGGTGATTTATAAGTTAATTTAACAAAGATACATCGCAAATCAGTGTCCACACTATAACATACAGTGTAAACAACAATCATAAAAGGTAAAACCTACCTGAGTATATGTGGAGCTCAAAAATGAAGAAGGACCTTATCCAGTCCTTAGCAATTAGGCTTTTCTTGTCTATGAATCAGTATTAGAAAGCATACTATTCAAATAGGTTTTTCAAGCATTGTGGTTCATAAAAGAAAAATCCCTAACAAATTGGTGACTCCACTAGGGACAAAGAGATTGTAAAGTCTTGAAGAAGTATTCAGAAATCTCTGTTGTGTTAAGATTTAAACTTTTACTAATTCCCGATTGTTGTTGTCATATTAGCCCTTGATAGTTATTCATTCATCCCAATTTATTGGGTGGCGACTCTAAAAGGAAAATCTCTGAGATTAGTTCAAAGTTAAAAAATGTCTTACAGAATGAATACTAGGTCAAGAGTAAGAACTAACCCAGAAAGGGTATTATATGAAGGAATCCCATCAACTTCAAGAGTTGGAGCCTCTTGGAGGAAAAAGAAAAATCAAGTTGATATGGATGAAACTTCTTTAAAGGGTGAAGAAACAAATATCAGAAATAATAAGAATATTGTTTAGCACTCTCATGATGGAAACACTTCAAACTATGAGGAGGCTACTGAAAGAGTATTGGATACTCCCACAGTCACTTCTACTTCAAATGAAAGAGAAGAGATTACTACACCTAGTTCAGATTCAGAGGATGCCCCTTCTGATATGCTGGCCAATGAAGAGAAGTTTATTTTGAAGCAGCTTGCCCTAGTTCAACAAATGAAAAAGGAAAGAGAAATAAGAAAGAAAAGGAATGATCATAAGGCTCTTGATAACA
>MU226249.1:3887978-3908686 GCA_018584345.1 Thuja plicata
ACTCAAGGATGCTGGGATAATCCAACCTATTAGACATTCAACATGGGTGTCAAATCTAGTGCCAGTTAGAAAGAAAAATGGTGATATCAGATTATGTGTTGATTTTAGAAATCTCAATATTGCTTCACTGAAAGATAATTATTCACTGCCTAATATGGAAGCAATGTTGCATAAGGTGACTAGTTGTGAATTGTTGTCAATGATGGATGGTTTTTCAGGTTACAACCAAGTTTTATTCAAAGAATTAGAGCAATATAAAACTATATTTACTACTCCGTGGGGAACATATGTTTATATCAGAATGTTCTTTGGTTTGATAAATGCAGGTGTAACTTTTCAGAGGGCCATGGATGTTGCTTTTAAAGAGTTTATTGACTTATTCATGGTTATTTACCAATATGAATTAACTTCATATTCAAAAAGCGCTAATGATCATTGTGATCATTTGTGTAAGATTTTCAATAAAGCATTAGAATATGGTGTTTCATTAAACCCTAAGAAATGTCATTTTGCAGTTAAACAGGGAAAGTTGCTTGGACATATATTATCCAGGGAAGGGGTAAGAATAGACCCTGAGAGGGTAGAAGCAATTTAGAAGGTAGTTGCCCCAAAAAACTTAAAGAGTGTACAATCTTGCTTAGGAAAGATTAACTTTGTCAAAAGATTTGTAGCCAATTTTGCTGAAATTGTGAAGCCCATTGTGAAATTACTAAAAAGGGATACTAAGTTTGTTTGGGATGATGAGGCCCAACAAGATTTTAAAAGGATAAAGAAGGAAATGAAGGAAAATCTAGTGTTGAAATCTCTAGATTACACTAAGCCTTTCTCCCTGTTTTCATTTGCATCATTTCATACAATTGCTGCAATTTTGCTTCAGAAAGATGAGCAAGGATTTGAACATCCCATAGCCTTTTATAGTAAATCCTTGCAAGCTGCAGAGCTTAACTATGAAATAATGGAAAAGCAAGCATATGCATTGGTAAAAGATGTGAAGTCTTTTAGGCCCTATTTGGTGTGTGCCAAGGTGTAGGCCTATGTTCCACATTCAGCAGTGAAAGATATTCTTACACAGTCAGAGGTTACTGACAAGAGATGCAAATGGATTACAAGGATTCAAGAGTTCAATTTAGAAATCAATATCACCAAATTGGTAAGAGGTCAAGGCTTGGCTAAACTAATGACAGAGGAGAACCTGGATTTAGTCCAATCAAATCAAATAGAAGCACATGATCAAGCCATTACCAGTATAGAGAGGCAACCATATTACACTGATATTGTTTTCTTCCTCCAAAATGCTAAGTGTCTTGATTATTTATCTGATAATCAAAAGAGAAATTTGAAATTGCAAGCTCAAAGATATGTTTTGATTCAAGGTGATTTGTTTTGGAAAGATAAGACTGGTGTGCTTTTACTATGCCTTGATAAATATCAAGTTGAGAAAGTTCTAATTGAGATGCATGAAGGACAGTGTGGAGGTCACTTTTTTGCCAAGACCACTGCCCATAAGATTTTGAGGGCAGGATATTATTGGCCTACTCTGTTTAAAGATACTTATACACATGTTAGGAAATGTGAACCATGTCAGAGGTTTTTCAATAAATTTAAATTTGCAGGTGCTCTGTTGCTCAACCCGGTGAGTACTGAGGCTCCTTTTGCTGTATGGGGCATTGATTTTATTGGTGAATTTCAAGAAAAGTTTAGTGTAGGGCATAGTTGGATTTTTAGTTTCCACAGATTACTTTACTAAATGGATTGAGGCTATCCCCACAAGGAAATCAATAAGTAAGGTGGTTACTGAGTTTCTATTAGAAAATATTTTGACTAGATTTGGAGTGCCTAATAAATTAATAATGGACAATGCTATGAGTTTTAGATAAGAAGATATGACAAGTTTCTATGAACGATATGGGATTACAATATCATATTCATCCCCATATCATCCACAGGCCAATGGACAAGCTAAGTCTAGCAATAAAAGCATATTGAAAATATTGAAGAGGACTCTAGAACAAAATAAAAGGACTTGGCACACAAAATTGAGATTAGCTCTTTGGGCTGATAGGGTAACACTTAAGCAGGCAACTGGTCAATCTCCTTTTGAGTTGGTATATGGTTTACAAGCAAGATTGCCTATTAAAAATTTATTTCCCATTTGCCAATTCATACAAGAGGGACATTTAGATGTTTCTGACAATATGCAAAATAGAATGATACAATTGATTGAATTAGATGAAATAAGGAGGAATAGTCAGAAAGAAAATGTGAAGCTACAAAAAAAGATGAAATGTCTTTTTGACAGGAGGGCTACTGAGAGGAAGTTCCAAACTAATGATTTAGTTCTCCAATGGAATGCAAGGGCAGAGGACAAAGGAAAACATAAGAAGTTTGAGTTTTTATGGCTAGGACTGTTCATTATTGCAGAAAAATTTGGCAAGGACTCATATTTGTTGAAGAATATGGAAGGAGATCTTTTTGAGTTGCCTGTGCATGGGTAGTTTTTGAAGCCTTTCTTTGAGTGAAATTTCAAAGTGCACAAGTAAGTATGTATTATATGTTCTTTTCCTTGTCCCTTGTTTGTAAGTTCTGTATATATTTCCCTTGTTGTTTTAGGGTTTTGCTCTGTTGTAAAGGCCGATCTGCAACCAGAGATTCTGTGGTTCTTTGTCATAAACTTTGTTTAGCCAATCCTCATTAGATCTATTGTTGGTTGTATTTCTTGTTCTGACAATTTTCTTGGTTCCCTGTCCTTCTCTCTATGATCTGGTGGTTTCAAATCAGCTATCTATCGTTCCTTTTGGCCTTACCTGTGTCAAGTTTTTAGGTTTTCAGGTCTGAACTTACCTTAATTTGCCAAACCCTGAAAAACCTTAGTCTTCCAATGTTAAACGTTGAAAATAAAACCCTAGGTCATGTCGTTTATGTTTCGATGTTACTTTTTCTATCCACTTAAGTCATGTGTTTTTATCAAATCGCTTTGTCACGTTACTCCCAGTGAATATTCCTTAAGTCTTCCTGACTTGGCGATTTCCTTTTGTTGCATGGTCTCATTTAAAAATAGTATATTCTTTCGGTATTACGAGACTCTATGATTTATTCATGTCAGATAGTTGCAAGATAACTATGTCATAAAGCTTTATGCAAAAGGGACCCACTTCTTAGTCGGGTAATCGCGGAAAATTCTCAACAGTTATGAAAATGTCTCCAGACTTCGCAATTACCTGATGTTGCTTTATCGCCAAATGAATCCAAAGTTAAAAGTTATGCAAAGCCTTCAGTCATGTGGTCTTGAGATGAAACATCCATTAAGATATTTTGACCGAGACTTCACGACTGACCGTCTGAAGTTTACAATAAAGCGTAGTCGGGTTGTCTCTAGAACAAGTTGATGACTCAGTTCTCCATTATGCAGTAAGTGATCAAATGACTGTGTGACATGTGTCATAAGGTGAGAGGATGTAAAAGTTTTATCGCATGGTCACTAGAAGGAGAAAATGGACCTGGTGACCTTAAGACTAAGTGCTTTCCCTTCAGTCGTGGTGTCTGAGAAAGATTTGAGGGTATGCATGAACATTTGGTGATTAAGCGACAACCGTAGGATAAAGAGGTCAACGGATCTAACGGTGGTCGCAAATTCTGAGAAGAAAAGTGCCCAAAAGGAAAATTCCTCCAGACTTGGCGATTAAGGTATGTCACGCAGTTGCCAGAAGTGGAAAAATGGCACATATAACCTATTATTGTAAAATTAAACACTCAGGACTTATATTCCGCAATCGGGTGACTAAATATGGTCACATAGTCTTGACATGAAACAAAAATACTCAGCGACTAGGAGATAACCGTAAAAGGTTAAGGGTAACGGTTAGCCACAAGGTCTCAGAAAAAATAGAGAGTTAACATTAACTATGAGCGACTATGATTTCAGTTGGGTCGCGTGATCGCCAGACAATGACTTGGGTTAGCCAAAGGGAAGAAAATGTATTGTCACCATGTCTCGAGATAAACCATGGGTTAGTGAGAGAGGCTTGTGAAAAAGATACTTTATGCAGTCGTGCAGTTGCCTGATCCCAAAATCTAAAAAATGGTGGCAGTTTTTGATGTGACAGTGTGAATCACTCGATAACCAATCACAGGCTTGTATTTCAATTACTGTGCAAAAAGAGTAGCTGAGATGTAAGACAATTGATGAATCACAGTGTGATATGTCAGCTCTTTTGAATTTTGTATGATTTTTCTGAGGATTCACTTTTGAAAATTTGATTTCCTGTCAAGCTCATGGAACTACGACTAGGTTTTCATTCAAGTTCACAGTATGTCAAATTAATGACAGAACTGATGTTTCTGAATTATGAGCTACGTACTATGAATGATGGCTATAAGGAGTTGAGGGTGCATTCATTTTCATTCACCGTGCTTCAAGATTTCAAAGCCCAAGTTGTTAAGTTTTCAGAAAGAAAAGATATTTTGTTCAATTTACAGTGTTTCCAGAGTTGATCAAAAGGTTCTAAATTTTAGAAAATTGTGCACAGGACGGTCAGCTAATCTCTGAGATAGATTTGTTTCAATATCAGTAAGGAGTGGGAGATTCAAGGTATTGCAAATATGAGCGCGGCCATGAGTGTTTCTTCGACAAGTGGAGGAAGTGAGGAGGAACAGAAGGGAAAGGCGAGTTTTTCTGATAAATTCCTCCGTCTCCTGCCTGGTTCAACATAGAATAAGAAGGCTAATGCTAATGTCCTCATTGATGAATATAAATACATTCAAGATGCTGTGACTCTAGGGACAATAGGTTTCTCCCTTTTCAATTATTTTTATAAGAATTCTGATAAGCCTATCCTAGTATCAAACCCTTGGACCCGTGGTTTAGCCAGGTTGCTTGTCCCTGATGTCTTCCTAGATATAGACCTATTCTTAGACCTAGCCAATCACTATGATGTTTTGACAAAGACCATCAGAAGGGATGATGGCACTACCCTGTTAATATTAAACAGAGACTCATTCATTCAGGATTTTGCCTTATTTAGCACCATGTCTAATAAAATTGACATGACAAAGCAGGAGAAGAGGTATAGTTCAAAGCCTGGTATTGCTAAAGGCTTATTGCAGAAACACATGTTGAAAGAAGTGAAAAAGTACTTAGATCCTATGGCTAAGCCAAATCTATATTATTATAAGGATCTACACTTCTACATTATGTATATCTCTTATGCTATGTGTAGAGTGCTAGGGAGAGATGGAGATGCAGAGAAAATTAATGTTGGCATCCTGATGATGGTGCTAGACTTATAAGAGGTGCATTCAAGCACTAGTTATGATTATATACAACACATAATTGTTGAAATGCATGAGGTTTTCATTGCAACCCAGAAGAGAATCAAGAACCAAAAGGAGAAGGAGCCCAAATTTTTTCATTACTCGGTTCTAATGCATCTCCTCTTGTATTTCAATTTCATAATCATGAATGTTAATAATTTAACTCCTCAGAGATTCTACCAGTCAACACCAAATCCTATCCAATTTTGGGTGAGGGTTTGAAATTACACTTCTAGGGAGTGTGACTACTATGCTTTTCAGAATTGGATTGTGTATCCAATTGTACAGAGTTTGGGAACAAGCAGGACAAGAGTCCCATTGAAGATCATACAACTACTCAGGCCCTGTGATTATACAGATAGTTGGCCTGGAAAACATAATTGGGGTGATTTATTCTTAGAGGAGAATTATACTATTATTAGAGTATATGGGTGTATTCACCCACCTCATTTATTACCCTATCATGTGCCTGTAAGAGTGGCTGCGATGGAATTCATATGGCAGTTATTGTTAATAGATAATGAGCACTTTGCACTGCATAAGAAGGGGACTATAACCCCTAGGCAATTCATGATTCTCAACTTTACAATTGGTAAAGGTGCCATTGATGCAGTGGGTCAGTGGTTGGAAAAATACAGAATGGGGGCAGCCCCTTATAGGTACATTGATCCAGAGGGCTTCATGGCAGGGGTTAGAAAATTGTATACTCCTACAATCCCTAATACGAATGTCCACTGTGAGTGCATAGAAGAAGATGCAACAAGGAAAATCTTGGATGAAGATGACATTCATACAAGAAGACTGAGAAATCAGGAGTTGCTAAAGCTGGAGAAGCAAATAAAGAGAAATGGGTTATCTTTTGGGGGTTTTTACCCTGATCTCCCATATTTTGATAGAATTAAGGCCATGATAGACAACTATTATGTGCTTGTAGAGCAACTGGATACAGTCATGGACAAAAAAGGTGCTCAGACACTTGAATACTCAGAGTCAAAATATGATAGTGGTAGTGACAGTGATTATGCACGTCCTACTATGTATCCTTCACCACAACAGGCATTAGAGCAAGAAATGGTTGAGATTCCACAGTTACAGGGAGCAGAGGGTCACATTATAGATCTGACAGTTGCTACCCAACCTGATGACGTAGAGGAGCCTGCTGCAAAGAGGCAAAAATTGGAAGTAGGGCAGCCTTCAATCGAGGGACAAAGTAATAAAAAAGACAAGGCTAAGGCCTTAGTACCCGGCACTAGGTTATATGATCATAACCTTATAAAAGCAATCAAGGAATGCAAGAAACAACAGCTTGACCTAGATGATGAAGTTGAGATGCCACTCAAGGCCTGTGTTGATGAAAGATTGCTACATCAGCAAAGATTTCTAGATGATGATAGCTTTGTTAAAATACAGGAGTTTAAAGACTTCCTGAGATGGCATAAAATAGAGCAGATCAGATCCCAATTAACTGTGGATGGAAAAGAGACAATAACAGATGAAGCCCTAGTGGCTTTACAGAATTATGATCCTGAAAATAAGGATATTTCACCTGAGGATGCTAGGAAGATGGTGCTGGGAAGTGGAATACTATTGGTTGAGGGATGGGATTTGGCATCTGCCTTTATCATAGACCAAATCAGAAAGAAACCAGATCTCAAAATGGCTAGTGAGGTCTAGATGGGAGATGTGATAAAAGGATTTGGGTATAGCCCAAAATCCTATGCTTTTTCAATGTGGAGCCTAAGCCCAAAAGAACAAAAGCCCCAATTAGTAAATATTCGAGAAAATATGGTGGGCAATCAAATGGTGTGGTCTGTACAAAATACAGGGGACTTAGAAATCTCCCAAATCATGACACATTGGGCTCACCTAAATGAAGACAAGACTAAACAATTGTCTGACAGGTATAGTATTTGTTTGGAAGAAACAAGTGCATTATCTAAGGATAGGGAGATGTGCTGCATACAATTGTACCACCGGGATGAGATGATAAAGAAATTAATGGAGGAGTTGGAAACAAAGCCTGAGGTGGTATATGTACCTACACAACCACCACCAATGCAAATTGAGGATAAGCCTAAATCAGAAGAGGTTGTGGAACAAAAGGTAGATGAAGAAAAGGGAAATGCAATAGCTTTGAGGGCATTCAAGGGCATACTACAACATAGAATTGAGATTCTAAAGGATAAAAGTGATGTTGTAGTTAGTACATACAACAAATTGCCATCTTTGCATACTGAGGTAATGGGGTACCTTGCTATTCTAAACCCTTACTTTACTAAGTGGTCTGCTAGGGCAAAGTTATTTGAGAAGCTATCATCTTTACAAGCCATAAGACCAGATTTTCCTAAAATAGTAACTGAAGTTGAAGATGAGATCAAGAGAGTCAATATTGCTCTCTCATTCTTTAAAGGAAAATTAAACCAGATAGACGTTAAGTTGAGCCTCTTTTCAAATGATTTTAATAAGTTTATTCCTTCCTTAAAGGGAGATGATGATCAAGTAAAGGTTGCAGATGCCTGGAAGAATGAATTTGACACCAAGATGCCTAGTGATGAGGCATTTCTTTTGGGAGCAGATGTTGATATAGAGGGATTCAATAAAATATTGGATGAATCTTTCAAAGCAGAGACTGATATCAACAAATTCCTACTTGATGTCAAAAACATCATTGATGCCAGATGGGACAGACAAAAGATGCAAGTATAGAGTACTCAAGACTTCAAGTGGCCATCGTATGATGAAGTGAAAGCATGGGAAGTGATGACTACACCCAAGAAAAAGAAGCCTGTAGTTGAAGAAGAAATCTTGGATGATGAGTAACGTGAACACTTGGCATTGCACTGTTCAAGACAAGAGGTATACTTATTGCAAAGGGAGAATGTAGGTGAGTATGCAAGCACATCTATCTGGACTCAACATAAATACTACCAGCTACCATCTATGCAAATCTGATTGCAGTCGCCAGATCAGGAGAAGAACCAAGAATATCTATTTCTATCTTTTTGACTTGGTCATTTCACTGCCTCTTCTCTCTCTTTTTCTTTTTGTCTCTCTTGTAACTTTAGGTTTTCTATGACCATCCGAAGATTTTTGCATCCTAAATATCAAGGGATTCCAAGATGGTCAAAAACCTATATATAGAAAAAGAGTTGTAATTGTAAAGGGTCTTTGATGTTGGAATTCTTTGGAGAAGAGAAAATATATATTGTAGAATTTAGATGTTCTGAATTTCTGTCTATCTTTTGAGGTTGCTATATCTTTCATGTATGGAAGCTAGATCATATAAATAAAATACGGCGCAATTTTACTCTCTTCAATTGTTGTCTCTTTATTCTCTGTGTATGCTCTTTTATGTTAAGTTTGTAAGGCATTCTGAAGCATTTTGGTTATTAGGTAACTATCTGATTGCTTGCAAGTTTCTTTTAAGGAAAGAACTAAGTTTTGTGAGTAGTTTCAAGGAGCATACTACTTTGTTTAAAGATTTGATACAATCATTTAGAGGTAACAAGGTAATTTTTAAGGCAACTTATCTGAATTGCATGTGGGTTGTAAGGAAGCTTACTATATTTTGTTTCTATGAGATCTTAATTTATTAGACTCTGTAGCCCAAAGGATAGGCACTGGTCCATAAATTAGTCTGATAACCCATTATTGTCCAAGTTATTTCAAGGTGTCAAAACCAATTTAATCAAAATACTATTGTTACTAAGAACAGATAAGCTGAACTCATTTAAGGACCTATGTCAGCAGGACAGTGTCCATTTTAGTGATTCCTTGGAGAGTGAATCATTAGGTTATCCCTCCTACAATAAAAGGAAGAAGGATGAAAATCATTGTATCACTAGTTCTTGTTATACTTACAACCATCGTTTGTATGGTTATATCTTGCATCTAGTTATGCTTGGTCATTTGCAAGGTGATTTATAAGTTGATTTAACAAAGATACATAGCAAATCAATGTCCACACTATAACATACTGTGTAAACAACAATCATAAAAGGTAAAACCTACCTGAGTATATGTGGAGCTCAAAAACGAAGAAGGACCTTATCTAGTCCTTAGAAATTAGGCTTTTCTTATCTATGAATCAGTATTAGAAGGCATACTGTTCAGATAGGTTTTTCAAGCATTGTGGTTCATACAAGAAAAATTCCTAACATCATCAATGTTAACCTCATATGCAAGAGGTTTCACCCATGCAACCCTAGGCTTGACTGCTTGAATGTGCACTTTGTCACAAGCCACTAGGAAGAATATATCATCCTTATAGTCTTTTACCAATTGTTTGGGAATTTTGAATCTATTATGCATTTTTTCTTTAAATATTTCAAAGTAAGCATTCATGATGCTTTCAAAATTATTTCCCAATTCTTCTATAAACTCGTTTATCTGATAAGTTATAGGCCTATCATTCTTCCATACAACTGTGCCTTTTGAAGGGAAAAACTTCTGAACATAAAAGAATAAGAAGACCAAGAGTGAATCAAACTTACATGGATTGGTCTTAGATGCCTAGATGGTCTCCATGTTTTTGCTTAGTTGGATGAGCTATAACTCGGCTAGGTAAAATGATAGATTGTTCTTCACCACTTTGTATGCCAAGTCCTCAGCCTCACATGGAACACTATTCGGTCATCTTTAACTCTATATCTTATGTGTAATCACATGAAATCCAAACTTTAGCTCCATGTCAGTGACTCCATTCAACTTCATACCTCTTCCATCTCACTTGGAAAGAGTCTTCTTGGCTAGGTCATCTCTGGGTAGGGTTTTAGTTATTTAGGGTTTGTTGAGCATTAGGTACCTTGTTTCTTGATGTACCATTATCTTAGTGATCTTTATGGGTTTCTCCAACAAGAGATGCATGTCATGAACATGGCTTAGAATAAACCTAATCCACTTTATTTGGAAATTCTTTGGCATATGAAAGATATGATTTAAACCCTTGAGTTCCAGGTGATTGTGTTCTTGCTTCAGGTTTCCGCGGACACAAAGAGTCTCATATGCTTGATTCATCTCTAATATGCCTAGTTGTTTAATGGTACAATGATAGAAACTTTGAATGTTGTTATTCAACAGTACCATAGGAGGAATTTGGGAATGGGCTCCCATTGGATCTATCTCCTCTATAATCATTGGATGAAGCTTGAACTTTGGTGGTTCACAGACTGCATTCCTCACTAACATCTTAGATCCCTTCTTGATCTTACTACTAGATGAAGATGTCATAACGCTCGGAGGATTGATGAAACTTTTATGCAACTAAAGCTTTCAAACACAAATTCACTCTAAAATCACTAAAATCTCTTAATCATTCCACAAACTGTAAAACTTGGTAAACAATAACCCTTGGATTTCACAATTTATGAAAAATTTCACCATTAATTTTTCATTAAATGCTTCATACATAGTAGTTTTTATAGCTCAATTAGTTCTCCCATGCTTACTTGGAAGCTCGACGAAAACTAATCTTTGCAACTTTGAACCCATACAACCTGACTTAACTCAGTAAATCCTAAGTAACATGGTTGTGTTGTGCTTGAATGTGACCTCTTAAATTAGGCACAAACTCAGCATAGTCCTTACTCAATCATTCAATTCACAAAGACAAACATGGATTGTTCATCCTGCAAATTTGATTGAAGCGACTTGCTACCTCCTAATTAGTTGTGGATGTCGAATTTACTCTCAGAATGAGAGCCGACAACCTGACCATTGCTAACATGGAGGATTTCTAAAGCATGAGAGAAAATAGAATTTCCATTAATCTATGAAATTGAAATTGCAACTACTCTATGAAATGGAATGCAATTAATTTATGAAATCTTGAAATGCAATTAATCTATGAAAGCTTGAAATGCTCTTAATCTTAGAATTGAAATTGCATTTAAACTAGAAAGCTTGAAAGATGAAATTGAGATGTTAGATATGTAAATGAATTGCAAATAAAATCAACATATCAATACTAATGCAAATTGAAATTAATATAATTATGTAATTTAAACTCAAAAGCATGTATAATCAATGCAAATTTCACTATAGCTATGATGCTCTCAAAAATCATCCTCCTCAATGAGGAAAAAGGGGTCCAATTTATAGAAAACCATGGAAAGAGGGTGAAGAGTTTCTTGAAAAGAAACGGTTGCCTCTTCATTTCCATTTGAGACAAAAAGGCATGAATTATTCAATAAAAAGTATGTATTATTGCCACATGAGTGACCTTTCATATAGAATTATGGAATTATTTTTGAGGATAATCCATTCAATCAAATAATTAACTATTCAATTCCTTTTTATGTATATTAGCTAAAGGGGGTGGAATTAATTTAATTTAAAAGCACTTAGGACTTTAGAATTAAATCAATTAATCATAGGGATTTTTAGCTAATAAACCTCGATAATTTAGGAATTAAATATAATGTCAGATTTATGCAAATTTGGGTTTTCTACATTTGAGATTCAGTCAATTAAAGTCAATTAGGAGGAGAACTACCTAGTACAATAGGACTTTGATGATGACAAAATTGAAGGAACGCACTGAAATTGATTAGGATTATTAGGTGCCAATTTTGGGGTGTTACATTTTGCCCCTCTTTGAATTGATGTGCGAACAACACATTGATTAAAAAAATAGTCTGAAGTGAAGATGAATATTTTAGAAGTCTAGGTTAGGTTGCCAAGACACCGATCAGATTGAGAAGCAGAATCATCTGAGAGAAGATCAGAATCAGGGTTAGATTGCCCCAATGTCCACTGATAGCTGATGAAGATCTAGGACTATCTTCAGAATCAGGGTTAGATTGCCCCAATACGAAGGTTAGCCCTTCGAGATCTAGGTTAGATTTCCTAGATAATGGTCTAAAGAGTTTTTGAGAGCAATCTCCAGAATGAAGCATAACTTTCAGGAATTAGGGTTAGATTGCCCCAATACCCAATGAGATTTCAAGAATCATCTCCAGAATGAAGCTTGATCCCTGAGGATCCGAGTTAGATTTCTCAGATACCTAGAAAGATAAGATGACAAGGTGCAAGACATCAAGATGCCCCTAGAGATTCAAGATCATGGAATATCCAATTTTGACCATAAGGTACAAAAAATTGAATGTGCCCCAAGTGATGAGATGCCCCTAATGATGGGGAATTTTGATTCAGATCAGACTGATTCAAGAATAATGTGAAAAGATTCAATGATGCAATCATCTGGCCCCCTCGGGAGCGAAATCGAAAGATGACACATCATAATGATGAGAACAAGAAATCGCAGGTAGAAACAAGATCGAAGATCCAGAAAAATCCAGAGATAGATCAAGAGAGGAAAAAATCAATTTGGAGTGATCAGGGAGTCCTACTGAATAGGTTTGACCATAGTTGACCATATTTGACTAGAGTTGACCTTGATGAAAAGATTGTAGAAGCCGAGAAAATGATGACTAGAGATAATTTTGACAAGATGCGATGTTAGAAAATTGATTGCACAAGCATCCGATCATATCAGTCCCAAAATTTTAAAACACAATTTCGAGCTGCTTAGGAGTGTTAGATTTCGATTTCGATCACAAAAATTGATTGAGCATATAGATGAGGATAGAGAGAGAGGAAACCATGATGAGAGATGAGGACCCTTGAAGAATGAGAAGACAAATGAAGAGAGCACCAAAAAACTACCACGATGCAAGCCTAAAATGCGAATGCAAGCCTATAATGCAAATGCAAGCCTAAGCTAAATGCAATCCTAGGACTTGGTTGTTGGACTCATCATATTTATCATCATCGAGTGCTTTTGGATCATTGGAGTCAATACAATCCCTATTGGTGCCGCTATGACCATAATAATATGAATATGACTTTCATCGGATAAAATGTAGGAAACAAACATAAGCACTGAGGCACAAAAAGCTAAGGTGACCTGAACATTGTTTCCAATTTGATGTAGTAAAAGTTCACAAGTAAAAAAACATAGCAATAATAGTCAAGGAGATAGTTCCAACCTCCCCTTGGCATACAAATAAATAATATCGAGCGATGTGAGGCTTTTCCACCTTAATGCATAAGCTCTTATCACATACACCCTACTTATTTGATGTTGTTGAATCATCGAAACCACACCAACAAGTAGTAGACAAAGAAAATATCGGTGAAATTCATAAGAACAGACAACATAAAAAGAAAGATTCAATCATATCTCAGCATGTTTCAAGGCTTACAAATGTGTCTATGTTTAGGGTGTTGAAAAACACCGTTGTGCTTGTGAGTGCATTGTTTTTTATTGCTATCAAGGGATGTTTACATCACGAGATATAAGATATGTGTTGAAAAACACAGATGTGTCCAAAGAGAGTGTTGAAAAACATTGTTTGATTAAGGTATTGAGAAACGCCAGTTCATGCCAGTAGAGAGTTGTCATGTTGACAAGATTATTGACTCAAGTGTAAATCGAAGAGCGATTGAAATGGGGAGCCATGACCCCAAGTAACAAATGGGTTGAAGTCGAACATGTAGATAGCGAGACGATGGGAGAAATCTCAGTAATAGTGATAGTAAGCAGACTCAGTGAGAAACACTAGTGACTGTCATGAGAGAGATTCTCAAGCAAAAAGATTGATAACAAGATCTAGGCATTAGCAAGTAGACATAGTGAGAACCACTGGTGACTGATGCAAAAGAGAGTCTCAGGAAGAGACAAAGTGCTTCAAAGCATTGATAGGAAGACACAGTGAGATCCATTGGTGACCGATGTAAGAGGAGAGAGACTCCAAAAGATAAGACAATGCCCCCTAGACCAGGAACATGCCCCTGAGTGTGACCAGTTTCAATCCATGTGAAGTTGAGAAAAATCTCAAAGATGACTTAGAGCGAAAGCCTAAGAAAACTAAAGCAGGAAAGAAAACTAAAGCGAGAAAGAAAACTGAAGCAGGAAAGAAGAAGATTTTTAGAATTTTAAAGATTTTACAATTTTTTTAGATTTTTAAAGATTTTGCAATTTTTAGATTTTTAAAGATTACTCGATCTCAAGCAAGATCACATTGGTGTGCCCCCAATGTCTAGCAAGGTGTAGGACATTGTAGATGGATTAGAAAGTTGATGTATGAGACAAATAGGCAATGATGGATGAAGAGGGTGAATGCAACCCTCAAAGATAGTCTCCTCAAGGTTACCCAAGCTAGGAAAAGAATAATATAGCAATGTAGGCTCATGGAGTAGTGCTGAATAACATATAGGATAATGACTTGATGTCATGAAAGCATGTGGTCCAAAATAATGGACATGTCAAGAAACTTATGAGAAACAATTTTTTCAATTTTGATCAAGAACAAGGGGTCAATTTTGGATAGGACATAGCTATGAAAGCATAATTAGGATAAGGGGTGATGGAGGTATAAGTGCATGTTCTTGGATTATGGTATGAATGCTCAGAGACAGGAAGGATAGGTTTGGGATAAGCAAGATCATGATAGGGTAGCATGCAAAAGTGAATAGGTTGATGGAAGGAATCATGAATGTCAGGATACATGATGCTCATGGATAGGCTCAACCTTGTCAAGATCAAAAAAGGAACATGGATGTTCACAAGGTAGCTAGATGTAAGATGTGATGGGATATGATGGAAGGAACTTGCCCCCAAGTGAAGAATGCAAGTGGGAGTAATTGCGCATGACACCTGTTTGCCACGTTTTCATCATGGTACTTATCCAAGGCGCCACAAGAATTTGTTTTCACCATAGGATGAATTGATTTTTCTTTACTTTTGCTACCAAGGCACCTGTTTACCAGGTTTCCACCAAGGCACTTTTTCATCATTTATTTTTATTTTTATTTTTGTATTTTTGTATTTATGTAGGAACTTTAAGCTTCTTTCTCTTTGGATAGTGCTCCTCTGAAAGATATGCTATAATAGGTCACAGTCGCTGAAAGTATGCCCAAAGATGTTGATAAGGTGATGAAATGGAGGATAAGGAATATGGAGGCCAAGATTTTATGCAATGGATTGGATGAGAGAAAAAGAATGAATGTAAGGACCCAATATGGAAGCATAGTAGGTGAAAAGATCAACATTGACACACCCCTTGAAGCGTAGTGGACGAATGGAGGAAAAGTGGATGGAATAGTTTGAGACATTGATGGATGAGTGGATATGGATCTTGGTACGTGAGGAGCCAAGATGGAGTCAGAAGATGGGAGATGTTTAGATGGAGATGAAGTGGAAGACTTTGGAAGCCTGGATGCCAACTCTGATTGTTCCTTTTGGTGCAAGTCTTTTAAGAGAGACTTGGGAATCCACATAACTTTTTCTTTTGTTTTTGTATCCAAGTCATTGAGAAGAGACTTGGGAATCCATATAGCATTTGATTTTCTATTTGCATCAGATGATTTAGAACGTAATTCTTTCATAATGGATTTAGGAACCCATTTTTTTTTTATTTGGTTCTTTGCTTAGTGGACCTTTGTGGTCTCTTGAATATTTCCTTTTTATTTGTAGTCACATGTTGATTAGATGGGACATAGTGATCTTCATATGTAAGTGGATTCTTATATTTCTGATTTTTGCGTTGTACATCCAAATTGCTTTCAAAGGACTTAGGAATTATGGATGAATAGGGCTGATATGTTTGGTTCATATGGAGGGGTTGATAGAGAGCTTTCAAAGATGCATGTCTTTGTTGATCTTGATAGGAGATAGGATAAGTGGACGACAAGCTAGTATTGATAGGCATGGTAGATGGGGGGACATAAGGACCCAATATAGATGGAAGGTTTGACGGTCTAAGATTTGGGATATAAGGACCAAGGATAGATTTGGAGGATGGAGAAGACTGATGCTTATGTTTAAATGGAGGGATATCACATGTGGAAGGGATATCAACATCTTTAGAGTGAGCTGCATGACCAAGACTCTTCTCTTTAGAATTCATCTTTATATCAACAGGAGCATGAATAGCTTTGATAGGAGCAATTTTAATAGAAGCAGCTAAAGCTTTAGGGGATTTATTTTTTTGTAAGGGATTTGGAGGAACAATGTTTTCTTGAGGTGGATATGGAAGAGCATGACAAGGAGATGAAGGGATGCTCTAATCTTGACAAGCATATTTAGATGGTGTACAAAATGTACCTTCTTCTTGATTTTCAATAGGTTCATTAGAGATGGTGGAAAGGATCTCTTGATGTTGCTTGGGAGATAGGGGATGTTCTTGGAAGAGATGAAAGGGGATGAAAAAATTATTATGGGATTCTTTAGATATACCACACTGGTCAACCATTGGATTAAGGTGGATGGTGTCTTGATCTTGATCATAACTAATATTTGTTTCCTCACATTGTGGATTTTTCTCTTGACACGAAGCCACTTCTAAGGATGAGGTAGGAGTTTTGATCTGCATATGGGATTCTTGACATGCTGAAGGGCAGATAAGCATTGAAGTACATGGAAGCTTGGGGTCTATGATCTTTGAAGCTTGAGAAGGACTTGCAATCGTATGCGGATTAGCTTGGATCTCTTTTAGAGGTAGTCCTTGAGGGTAGACATAGTCATCATTAGGTTTAGTTTTTGACAGAGCTGATGAAGCTTTAGGAGATGGAGGAATGGTGGAAGAAGTAGATGTGAGATGGGAACCATTGCTAGACATAGGTTCCTGATATTGATCATGCTTGAGATTAGTATCTTCACTAGGTGATTCATTAGGATTTTCCACTTCAATTATTCCATCGTCTATGAGATCTTGGATTTTATGTTTCAACTCCATATAAGATGAAGTTTCATGCTTATTGTGTCGATGATATGCATAGTAGTTACTGAAGAATGTGGATCCAAGTAGCGTGATTTTAGGCAATGTGATGAGGTCATTCTCAAGAAGTTATTCCAATGTAGATTCATAAGACTGTCCCAAAGGAGTAAAGTTTTTCTCTGAAGAATAATTAGACACTTTTTGACTTGCAACATCCTTCTTTTGTGGATAGAAAGGGATTTCATATGATGTTGTCATGACTTTCTCTACATGCTCTTGATCAAAGTTAGGATTGTCATCAAACTGGTCTGGATCAAAATTGGGATTGTCATCAAATTGTTCTTGATCAAAGTTGGGGTTATCATACCAAGATTTATCCTTTTCCCCATTTAATCGTTGGAGTTCGGATTCCAAAGTTTGAAGTTGTTTCCATAAAGTTTCTCTAAGAATCTCTTCTTTTCTTTTAGACATTGTAAGATTGTCTTGATGCACTTTCTTGGAAGATTGAAAAGGAGGTATGATGAATCAACCGATTAACTGATAGGTGTTGAAGTGATATCTAAAGTGTTGATTAAGTCCAAGACTAAAGGACAAAGGAGAGAATGTCCAACTGAGAGGGAGATAGAAATGACTCTGATCTTGAGTCAAGGTTAACTAACATGTTCTCACAACCCAGAATAAGGACAGTGTAGACAAAGACTGATAAGATCAAAATAGATAATGGGTCACTTGGACTAGCATGAAAAAGTTAGATTTTGAGACAACAACGAGTCAGACTATCAACAGATTGTAGTACAAGATAGACTAGTAACAATGTTGATGAGAACGCAGATTTATGAAGATTCGGACAGAACCTTCACAAAAGAATAGCAATTTGGACAGCAAGTTAATAGATTGCAGAGTTTTGATAGAAGGTGTAGAAACTTGGACAAGGTTTTGACAGTTAACACTGAGAAGTGCAGATTTGGAATTGTTGATCATTTTAATGTTCGATTTGAATGTTTGAGATATTTGCTTATTTTGATACTTCACCCATGAAAGACACATCAAGCAAAATGTTCATAGTACTAGAACAGACACATCACAATCCTAGGATAGCTAGGATAGTATCTATTGAATCCCCACTTGAACTGAAGTTCAGCTACGCTTACTCATAGCAGACAACTTAGAAGCTTGGAGACACGGGCTCCTCCTTACATGTGCACTCACTTCTCAGTCACACCAGGCTTCAAATCCCAAAGGAATTGCTTCCCAAAGGGTTGTTATCTCTACTAAGAGTCATAAAAGTGTGGGATGTCTTAGTCAGTCTCTAACCTTCTGCGCCAATAGATAGAGGGTTTTTGGATACTAGAACATAGTTTGTAGTAAGGGCATCCATTTATGTGGTTATACTTGCGGCAGATTAGCTCTATTATGGAGGCCTCCCAGCCTATAGAAGTTACATTTTGTAGGTTTTAATGCACCACAAGGGTGCTGAGGGAGATCTTCTTCCCGGTATAACGCAATCAACACATGTTCACTGTGACATTAATCATAATGACCTTTTTAATATACCAGTTTGGAAGGGCTTGGCTTTAGCCTATTACCAGTTGGGAAATCCACTCTCACTGGCTCTGTTAAAGCTCTCGGGAGGTAGCCACGCTAAAGGATTTGTATGGATTTCTCTTTCACCCAAGATCTGCGAAGGCGACAAGAGAGGATACATCCATGCAATTCCTTGGGTTTACAAAACTAGAAGACACTTCAAGCAGAATAATAAAATGACAATAAGGTTTCTGGATTTCTGATCATCCCAAAAGGGTGAGAGCATAGTTTCCTGACATTATTGTCATTCCTAAAATAGCAAACAAATGTTCATTTTAAGAAGTCTTGCATGTGGGTTCCTATTTTAAGAAATAAAAAACAAGATGCAAGCACAATGTTTTGTGTTCTATCAATCAAAGGCAACCTGCAAAACCAATTCATGAGTAGTTTACATTTTAGTCTTCTTGGATAACATTTCGCAAACCACTATTAGGCTGTATGCAAAATATAATCACATGAACATCAAATCCAAAGATTAGTCCACATTATCAAAATCCAAAAATTAGAAAATAGAGCATATATTCAGACAGTACACAGAAAATCATGCAGTTTCAAAAAAAATTGCATTGAAAAAGGTGATCATATGAGCCTGTACAAGGCTCAAAAAGTTGCAAAAATGAGGATTAGCCAAGTATAGTCACCAAAAATAGTGATTTCTGATAAATCCAGAGAGAAAAATAAAAAACTGACTTCACTATAGCGATCCTTACAAAATTCTACCCCAAATAAAAAAAATGCTCAAAAAATGGACCTAAAATAAATAGGGTATTGGGCTTTGAAGTTAGACTACAAATTCAAAAATGCATATGGTGAATGCAAGTACAAGGATTCGCGTGAGTAAGTGAAAGGATTCATGTGAGGAAGTGCAATAGGTGGCACAAGGAAAGTGTTTAATTCCAAAGACTGTCAGCAAGTCTCGTGTGAGGAAGTACAATGCTCCGCGCGAGGAAGTGCAATAGCTGGCGCGAGGAAAGTGTTTTCTCATATGAGAGAGTTTTAATGAAAGAAAAAATTCACGCGGATATGTGGGAAATTTTAGGTGAGACTTCACTGCAGAGCCGTACGGCCTGCTCGGGCAAAATTTTGATGCCACAGATTTAATTTTTGGATGAATATAGGCGTATTTATAGTCGTTTTAAACCAAAATGACATTCCGGACGCAATGGTGGAGTCATATTTGACTCAAAGTGAATGTAAATATTACATAAAACAATATTTATAGTAAATATATAAGATGAGGCCAGGAATTGAACACTCCTGCCCCACGGTGGGTGCCAAAATGTTGTGCTTGAATGTGACCTCTTAAATCGGGCACAAACTCAGCATAGTCCTTACTCAATTGTTCAATTCACAAAGACAAACATGGATTGTTCATCCTGCAAATTTGATTGAAGTGACTTGTTTCCTCCTAATTAGTTGTGGATGTCAAATTTACTCTCAGAATGAGAGCCAACAACCTGACCATTGCTAACATGGAGGATTTCTAAAGAATGAGATAAAATGAAATTGCCATTAATCTATGAAATTAAAATTGCAACTACTCTATGAAATGAAATGCAATTAATCTATGAAAGCTTGAAATTCTCTTAATCTTAGAATTGAAATTGCATTTAAACTAGAATTGAAATTGCATTTAAACTAGAAAGCTTGAAAGATGAAATTGAGATGTTAGATATGTAAATGAATTGCAAATAAAATCAACATATCATTACTAATACAAATTGAAATTAATGTAATTATGCAATTTAAACTCAAAAACATGTAATAATCAATGCAAATTTCACTATAGATTTGATGCTCTCAAAAATCATCCTCCTTAATGAAGAAAAAGGGGTCTAATTTATAGAAAACCATGGAAAGAGTGTGAAGAGTTTCTTGAAAAGAAATGGCTGCCTCTTCATTTCCATTTGAAACAAAAAGGCATGAATTATTCAATAAAAAGGATGGATTATTGCCACATGAGTGAGCTTTCATATAGAATTATGGAATTCTTTTTGAGGATAATCCATTCAATTAATTAAATAACTATTCAATTCCTTTTTATGTATATTAGCTAAAGGGGGTGGAATTAATTTAATTTAAAAGCACTTAGGA
>MU226249.1:3914629-3948635 GCA_018584345.1 Thuja plicata
AGGAGAGAGAGAGAGAGAGAGAGAGAGAGAGAGAGAGAGAGAGAGAGAGAGAGAGATGCCCATGTATATTATTAGTGCACCATTCTCTTTTATCATAGTACTAATTCATTAACATATTTCTCTAATGTATAGGATTCAACAAAAGAAAATAACCCTATGTAGCATCCTAAATTGTAAGCACTTAAAATTTTGGCTCTTTGTTAGGCCCTATTTTAGTGTCCAAGGATTCAGTGCGTATTATGCTTTATTAGACCCCAATTTGGTCCACATTTTTGGAATCATCATATCAAAATTGAGACCCAATTAAAATTTGATCCTTTATTTCCTTGTAAATGATGACCCGTGATGTATGAGGTGACGATTTTATGACCCATACATTAGGAGGCACCCCTTACATGCTAGATTTTTCCAAAATTAGAATTTGAGGTTGGTGTTTTGGTTTTAAGCCTGGGATTTCAAATCCTTAGTCAAAATCCTTCAAATTGTGAGCCATAAAATTACTAGTAGAGGTGTAAATACAAGGTTACCTCATTTTAGGATCCATACAATCCATTTATCAACTTTGAATTGGAGAGGTGACATTGTGATCCAAGGAAAAATCAAGTCAATTCAAGCATCAAGCATGGAAGATATGGAGTAATGTCTAGATCTGACCATACATGAAGCCAATCACATTATTCCTATCCTTAGATCCAAGGTAAAGACTACATCAATAAAATTTTCAAGAATATTCATGAGCTATTCAACACTTGTGAAGGTATAACACTTTGTCAAGCCTCTACTACTGATATCCCACTTCTTCCTTTATGAAATTTTAATTTTATTTCAAGTTAATTCATATATAGGAGTGTGACTAAGCCAAACCTCTTTCTCCTAATATTTTCCCAAATTTTTGTGTGCAAGTGATAGGTGGTAGAGCTTTAGATATGGATTTAGGAGGGTATAATAGTTTGCTTCATATCCTATGTTTCTTCATCCAATTTTGGAAGAGAAAGGGAAACTCCCACAAGAAGGGGTTGAGGTAGAGGTAGGGGTAGAGGTGGTCAACATATTCCTACACCAATCTCTCACCATGAGATTTATTAGGAATAGTATCAAGAAAAACACCATCTTGAAGATCACAATAGGAGTCAAAATGAGGAATCAAATGGTGCTTGAAGATATGTCATATTTTTCTACAAATCCTAAACAATTTAGAGCCTAGATTGGATAGGTCTAGTAGAAGGAATCCCTCCATTATCAATAGTAGGAGACGGAAAGGAATTTGAGTCCTTGGAGAAAGGACCTAACAAGATAAGAGGATGATATTTTAGCTAGCCATATATGAGGGATCTTCTTAGTTCCCAACCACCCACTATTTATGGTTCTAGTACTGGGATAGAGCCAAACACTAGACTTATTGACTTGGATAGATGTTATATGATGTACTCATATGGTATTAATATCAACTCTTTATGTGGTGTAATGCATCTCAGAGGGTTTTCTTCCACGTGGTGGCATTTGGAAGAGTAGAAGTTCAGTTTAGATATTTTCACTATTTCTTGGAAATTATTTCTTGACAAATTTTAGGCTTTCTTTCTATTAGACCATTGAAGAAAGAGGCAAGCATGAGTTCAATAATTTTCACCATATGGCTATGTTAGTTGAGGAGTATGAGAATCTCTTCTTTGAGCTTAATTTGTAAGCCAATTTTAGAGATGATGAGGCCTTATTGGTTCAACATTTTGATAGAGGACTCAATGCTCATATTATTGGAGTTCAGGTCTTCGACTCCCAAATTGTGAAGGTTATAATAGAGAAGGATACTCTAGTTGAGGAGTATATGGCCTTGGCACTTGGTGGTCAAATAGATGTTCAAATTGTTAGTACCCCTTTTTAAAGGATCAGGTGTTAGGGGTAATTAGTCCCAAGGACTAGCAAACTACTAGAATCATCCTACATCTTCCAAGGGTGGTCAAAACTAGTAGAAGAATAAATTTAGAATGGTCATAGTGGTGATTCTCAAACAAGTAACTCTCATAGTTGGTATCACAATAATTTTTATCCTATTTAGAGTTCACAAAAAAAAAATAGTAAAGGCAATTTTTAGTAGTCTAATACACCTCTAGTGGGAAGAGGTTATGGTAGAGGAGGTCATGTTTCTTATAGTCAACATGGCCATATTGTAGTTCATTTTCCTGAACAATCAACACTAGTTTCTATCTAGAAATAAATCATTTTTAGCCTACTGTTGGAGATGCAAGGAGACCCCACAAGGTTTTTGCAGTAGTTGATCATTGCTAGGTTGAGCATCAGGGCACGATGATTGTGACTATATGTGTGTTAGGTGGTATTCTTATTTTTATCCTATTTTAATCTAGAGCTATTGATTATTTTATTTATCCTTCTTTGGTTGAGTGATGTGGGATGGTGGTAGAAAAGTAGGATGTTATGTGGAAGATAGAGTTAGCCTCTAGTGTTAGGGTGGCTACACACTCCCTTATCTATGGTTGTGAGTTGGATATAGGTACCTTCACAACCCTATCAATCCTTGAATCATTCCTTTGGGACCTTATCAATGGCTTTTAGGGATGGATTAGTTGGAAAATAATGGAGTTAGCATAGACTATATATTTTTTTGATGAATAGAGGCCTTCACTATTAAAATAAATATTAAAGTACAAAAATCACAAAAAAATGGCCAGGGGAAAAAAAATTCACCCCGCAAGTTCACACAGCACTTGGGCCAGAAACAAACAGCTATTCATCAAAAAACATATAAAACCAGAGCCCCTCAGGCTGCGAGAGTAGTAGTAGAAGAAGGAGGAGGATCTCTATCATCTAGTTTGCCCTAGACAGTGGGCATAGGAGCTTGATCGGGGTTGGCCCAGCCATCTTCAGGATCTTCTTTTTCAACTTCTCCTTCCTCCCACCTGGGCGAGATAGCCAGCACCAGGCGAGGGAATTTTCTCTGATTATCAGGAGCAGAGGCCGAAGGCTGAGCAACAGTAGTAGAAGCAAGCATAGGAGGCCACCCAGAATCCACATCCCTCTGAGGAGGCAGGGAGGGGGAGCAGCAATGCCATTGCCGCGGGGTCCTGGAGTGTCTGGCAGAGGAGCTCTAGCTACGATGTCGCCCCCTGGGTAGCGTACGGTCAACTACGAGAGAATCTGAAGGCACTCGAGAAACAGTGCAAGGGGCATTGCCCCAGTGCTGGAGCAACTCCTGTAAGTGGGAAACCTCTAAGGCCACTTTTTCAGCTTGCACCTGAATCTACATCATTACATTATTACAAATACATGCTTTATCAAAAAGAGAAACATGAATATCCTGAGAACTGTGAGAAAAAAGCACAACATTTCTATCTTTCCACAAAGTAAATAAAATTTCTAGCCGAAAGGAATGCCAAATCTGGGTGAACTGGGAAGGCATTTTGGGAGAGTCACCAAGGAGAATCGTGTGCCAAGAAAAGGGTTCTAGCCTGAAGGGAGCAAAAAAGTCATGAATCCAATTCCAGTAATTTTGAGCACGACGAAAAAACCAGATAATATGCATGAGAGTCTTTGAGTGACCACAAAAAGGGCATTTGGGGTCAGGTTTCCCCATATGTCTGAGCTGAGCTCCCAATGGTAAGCCCTAGTATAACAAACACCAAGAAAAATGAGCAATTTTAGGCTCAGTGAGAGCATCCCAAATGATGCAAAACCTCCACCCCCAGCTCTTCTGCGAAGAGAAAAGATGTCAGCGGTGATTAAGCAAATCAATCATGGGCAAATGAGGCATAAGCCAAGAATACCCAAGTTTCAGCTTGTAACTGGTGAATGGAGTGGTAGGATACCACTTGCAGTCTTTCCACCATGGTTTGATGGACTGAACTCCCAATTTGTGCAAGAGGTGAGGCGGAATGGAAGAAACTAGCAAGTCAAAAGCCAGATGATCTAGGCAGATGAGTCAAAACTAAACTCAGAGATCATCCCAGGATCGAAGACTCATGGTGCTTCTGGAAAAGACATCTTTAGGGGTCTAAATTCCATGCTTGTGGAACCAAAGAGAACTAACTCCTTGCATTCTAGCAAGAGGAATCCCTTGTTGGGAAAAAAGAGGAGACCACCAAATGTTCTGCTGGTTGAAAGAAAAACCATCACGAAATCTATTTCTAGCCCACCAAAGCCAAGGCTTGATAGACTCCCAGGCTCTTCAGATACTTTTGGCAAAAAAAGTACCCTAGATCTGAACAGGCTCCCTCATAACTAGAAGGGTTTGAAAGTCAATCCCCTTCCAGGCAGGCTTGTGGAGAGGAAATCCTAAGGAAATGCAGTGCCGAAGTAGAATTTTCCACGATTCATCACTAGAGAGGAAACACACAATCCACTTGGCACAAAGGGCATGTCCTTGCTTCTGGGTATTAATTAAACCAAGCCCGCCAGAGGACTTAGGAAGGAAACAAAAGTCCCAGGTGACTCTATGAAATCCCTGATGATCAATACCAGAGGCCCAAAGAAAATCTCAGAGAAGTTTCTTGAGCCGTTTGTAAGAGGCTTTAGAAGGGGCCCAACAAGAGGAGTAGTAAACATGAGTAGCGGCCAGAACTTTGGAGCAGATCTAGAATTTTCTTGCGAGGGAAAGCGGCTTTGTGATCCAGTAAGTAAGATTTTTTTCAATCTTAGAAAGCACTGCATTCCATAGATCAGTAGGATTGCCTTCAAAAGAAAAGGGAATACCCAGAAATTGGAATATCTCCCCATGCTAAATTTTTGTCCAACCAAATTGTGAAAGCTAGGGAGGCTCGGGAAGAGCTGACTGTCTATAACAGAGGGTTTTGTGCCACTAAATGGCAGAGCCAGAGGCTAGGCAGAAATTTTCTAAAAACTACAAGGCTACCTTGATATTCTCTTCATCCTCCGCCGGGGCGAGGAAGGAATCATCGGAAAAATGGCCATTGACCAGCTATTGAGAAGAATTCAGCAAGGAGATTCCCCTAACAGTTCCCATAGAAATGGAATGAGAAAGAAAATATCCAAACCCTTCAGTCGCTAACACATGAAGGGAAGGAGCTAGAGGGAAGCCCTGGTGAATGGAATGAAAAAGGCCAAAGTTGGAAGACTGTCGACCATTGATGGTAATGCAGGCAGAGGCATTATTGAAAAGAATCTGCACAGATTGAAGAAATCTTGGGCTGAAACCCATAGCATGAAGCATAGCAAGGATAAAATTCCATTCAATACGATCATAAGCTTTAGCAAAATTGATTTTGAGAAAAAGGGCTTTCTGGTTAGACTTTCAAGCCCACTCCATACCTTCCCAAATAGCAATGATGTTGTCAAGAATAAATCTTGATTTAGTAAACCCTATTTGTTCAGGCCGAACAATTTGTGGAAGCATGTGTCAAATCTTAAGAGCTAGAGCTTTCGTAATGATCTTATAAGAGACATTGAGCAAAGTGATGGGCCGCCAGTTGCAAATATCTTTAGGATCCCCAGACTTGGGAATGAACTTGATATTCCCCTGATTGATGATATCCTGAAGGGATTGGGTATGAAAGGCCTCCAAATAAACTTGGTGAAGATCCAGGCCGATGGCATCCCATAGGGTTTATTAAAACTCATAGGGAAAGCCATCACAACCAGGGGCTTTGTCATCAGCCATGGTGAACACAGCTTCTCAAAGATCCTGCAGGGAAAGCAGTTGGTCACAAAAGACCCACTGAGCAGGGGAGAGACACTGAGGAACCATCGCGATGCAATCCTTGAGAGCCTTTTCACTAGCAAGGGAGCAGCCCTGAGTAGCAAAGACTTGTTCATAATGGCAAATAAAGGCTTGCAAAACATCAGGAAGCTCTGTGAAAAGGGAAGAACCTTCACAGATTCTGTCTATTCCCGTACTGGTATGCCAAGGATGGAGGGCAGTAAAAAACTCTTTAGAGACTTGATCTGTAACCTTTAACCAGTGTAGCCTGGCTTTGATCTGGGCTCCTCTGGCAGCATGGTTTTTAGCCACTTGCTTCTGATGATGTAACTTAGCAAGATTGAATTGAAACTCTTGATTGAAGGGGTCTTGATCAAGGGCTTCAGTGGCAATATGCAATGCTTTGGTGTTGGCATCATAAGCTCTATGACAATAGTTGGCCAATTGTCGGCCATAGATGCATAAAAAGTGAGCTGTACGCCTGAGGGCATTATTCCACCATTGAATCCAACCTGTCAAGCAAGTGGGTCTAGGCTCCAGGTTCGAAACCTGATGAATGTGGGCCACAGTGGCAGGATGCTGAAGGACAGAAGTATTAAAGTAGAATTTCATGGTGGGAGGCCTAGCCTTAGCTCTCTGCCAAACAATATTAAATTGGATGGGATACTGGTCTGACAAGGTCACATCAACAAGAGGAAGGACAAGTAAGGCTTGCTTATCAGAGAAGGAAAAAAAATATTGAGCTGAGATCATGGCACAGTCAAGCCTTTTATGAATTCTGTTAGAAGAAGCCCTATAATTAGACCAAGTGTGCCAGACCCCATCAGAACGATAGTGGCCCACATTGGGATCAAAGAGCCCTAATTTATTGCACATGTAATACCAGGCTTCTCTCTCACCAGCTATCCTTTGAAATGGAAGAAAACCATCCTTGTCAGCCGCCATTTCCACCATATTGAAGTCCCCACAAAAAAGCCAAGTAGCAGGTGGCAGGGAATCTGCAAGCCAACTCCAAAGGTGAGATCTTTCAATAGCATCATTGGGAGCATAAACATTAACTATGCCGAAGGAATGATTCTCAATAACGAAAGTGGCCCAAACCACTCATTGCATGGGATCTGAACCATGACTAACCAGCAGAGAATGCCAATGAGGAGAGAGGAGAGTAACAACTCTACCTTGGCCAGCCTCGTGTTGAGAACAGAGAGCAAGGCTCTTAGGCCAAATAACTTTACAAGCAGCATCAAGCATGAAACTAGAAATCTTAACTTCTTGGAGGCATAAAACATCCAGGTGACAAAACCGCTTACGGAAATCCCTGACAAAATATTTTCTTTGAAGGTCTGTCAACCCATGAACATTCCAAGAGATGTACTTCATGGAATAACAGTGTCATCCATTCCATCCTCATCCCCAAGGGAGGCAAAACTATTAGAAAAATACCCTGGGATGAAACTAGAACCAGGAAAATCTAGAGAAATATTATGCTGCTTGTCCTACATGCCAGTGTGCATTGCCTCAGCACGCCTAGCAGGGCTCTGAGAGCGGCAGAAGGAACTGGAGGGAACAATTTTGGCAGCCGTAGAAGGTAAGCTAACTATAGGAACAGAAACTTGGGCAATGGAAAAAAATTTCCCCTGCTCAATAGGGTTTGAAGCTTTGATAACAGGGGTTTCCAAAAAAACCGTGTTATCAGTGGGTGGTGGATGGGAGGCGGGAGCCAAAACAGGCTGCTTGGGGAGCTTGTTACGGTGACCGACAGTGACCCATTCATCTTTTTTTCCATCTTCTTTCTTTCCAGCTTCCTTTTTGCTAGCCTCAACCAGTTGTGTATTAGCATCCTTGGGAGTAGGCTTAGAGCGAGGCACTACAAGAGGGAAGTCCTTAATCTTATGCTCCCCTGATTGACATCAGAAGCAAGTATTGGGAAGGTTAAGATAGAGCACCTTCTAGGTGAAGGTGGTATCACCAACCTGAATCTCTATGGACTCTTTAAGGTCCCTAGAAAGGTCAACCTCAACACAGAGCCTCTTGTGAGGGTGCAGATTAAGAAAATGATCATGCTCAAGACATATAACCCTACCAAGCTTTTCCACTATGGCTTGCATGAAAGGCCAACAAGGTAAGGGGAGACTAGGGAACTCAACCCACACTGGGACCTTGAGCTTCTTGTCATCAGAGACAAAGAAGTCACGAGACCAGTGCTGGAAAATTAATAGTAAGGTCCTGATATTCCAGGGACCTTTGGAAAAGATAGCCTCCACATGGGAGGGGTTAGAAAAGTGAAAAAGGAAAAAGGCTTTAGTAAGGCTCTAAATTCCTTCCAAGCAGATTGCATGAGGAGTCATGTTCTTTGCAACCCAGTCCTTGAGAACATGTTCAGGGGGGTTGCGACCCAGAAAATAGCCAATCAAGGTGTGTGATTCAAGCCAGGTGCATGCATCATTGAATTCATTAATGGGTAAAACAATGTGAGGCTGAGCCATACCTCATGGAATACTTTGGGTACAAACTTGCGGGGGCGTTTTCTTGGCGGCGCCATTGCTATCCAAAACCACACCAACACTAGCATCAACTTCTTGGTAGGAAGTGGCTGGAGCCATAAATACTAAGCTATTTCCCACAATAACTACAGTATGTGCGAAGGAAAAAAACACAAAGATGGACGCAAGGTGAAAAAACCCTAGCAGAACAATGCAAAAAGCCTAGACTATATATTAGAAACAACGAAGAACACATAACTGAGAGGGGGGTGAATTAGTTGTGTCCCAAAACATGAAACCATAAAAAAATTAGCATAACCTAAGCCTCAAACCATAGATCAGAAATTTAATCATGAAATAAATTATCCACAACAACACATGAACACATAACACCAAAAATGTTGATGTGGAAACTTGGTTAAGGGAAAAACCACAATGGGGATAAAACCCACAAGATGATGTGCTCTATTAAAAGCACTATACCCTATTAGGAGTATTACAAGGGGAATACACATGAAGTCAAGCACACTGCCTATAAATCACTTCTCAAATACAAAAAGAGATACAACTCAAAGGAAGGAACATTTCCTTCAAATAAGTAAATGGACAACAATCTAGTGTGGACTACAATCCACTAATCAGGAATAGACTGATAGCATCTATATCATGCCAATACAATTCTCATGAAGTAAATTAGATCTCTGCCTCAATTGTGGATTCCAATCATACCTCTTCACATACACAATCCTCTTTCTTTTCATCCACCATATGATCCATAAAGGGATAATACCTCATTGCAATTATACAATTCATTAACTTGTCCCTTCAAGGTTGGCCAAGGACCTAAATTACAAATATTTAATCAAATAAAATACAAATAATAATGTGATCCAAAAAATGTTAGAAAAGACATAGTAAGGATCCAAATCTTCATCCTTGAATATGTTCCAACTCCATAAATTACACCTCCATCCATCACAACATGATACACCATCATGTCGACTAAGAACAATAAGAACACCAACACGTCACAAGAAAATCACCAGATTTGGTCACACCAATCAATGTGATCCAACAACACGAATAGGACATGATCTAGAAACATCAGCAAGCAACTTGAAAATCCATAGTAAGAACTAAAACAACTCTGACTCAAAATTCACTATTATCTCTACATTGTTCAACATGAACACCAATAAGTAGCTATAAGACCTAAAATTTGGATTACATAGGAGGTCTTCTAGATAATAGAAATTGGTTATGAAAAGAGACCCTAAGTCCAATTTTAGTCTTATACACATAATTATTATGATAAGGAATTGAGAATACTTGTAAGGAACTATGGAATGAAATACATGTACCTCATATCATAGTAGATCTAAAGAATGTTGTTTTCTGAGGTTTGTACTCTATTTCTGGAAAATTTGAAGTATTGTCTAGAACCAAAACACAAAGACGAACAAAACCCAAAAATATTTTTCCCATCTGACACTATCTTATGAAAAAGGTCAACCTTGACCCACAAATGTCACCCCTGATGCAATAATCTCGACCCCAACCTATGCTACCTCAAAATAAAATTTGTTTTCAGATCCCGATAGCTTGCTGAAAAGGGTATCCAAATCTGGTCTCAGATCTGTTATCTTGTACCTATAACTACTGAAAATAACACCTACAAATATCTGAAAAGTGGGTTTTGGGGTGGCTATATAGGGTTTTTCCTTAGTCAAACCCCCATTTTGGTGATCTCCGCATCCACGAATAGCTGAATATAGAATGTATGTATGTGTGTGTTTTCTCTTTGAGAAGAGTCTTTGAACATGTAATATCAAGATCTAATCTTCTAGATTAATAATCCTAACATAACATGGAAATGAGAAAGAAATGCATATATTTGAATATGATAAAGAAATCATAACAAGCCCCAAAGGCTAAAGTACTCCTACCAATTCACAATCCATAACTGCTACTCCATGATAATGTCCTTTTGAATGCTTGAATGTTGAGAATGGTAGATCTAATAGAAAAGAGCACCTTCTTTCTTCAATGAAGATCTACAATAGCTTGTCCACAAAAAATACTTGAATTTATCAACATTTCCTCATATATTTGTCCTTCTATATCATCCTCTTGCTTATTTGCATCATCATTGCATGATGTCATCTCCTGATTTCATTTCATAATCAAATGAAGGGAAAAGAGAGTGTTTATATAGAGATCTCATTATAGGTCTCCTAGGGCAATGTGAGGGACCCAAATTTAAATTTCACCTTGAATTATGGTCCAATCACAATCACCAACCAAGGAGGGTATGAATTAAATGAGATATCAGAGAAAACACTTCCGCATCCAAACCTGGGGACCTACTTTAAGTTTAGAACCCCGATAAGCTCTGGAATTGAAAGCACAGACCAACACCTCACCCTTGACGTAGGTCAAGTTCTAACTCACCCTTGACGTAGGTCAAGGTCTAACTCACCCTTGACCTAGGTTAAGGTTGACCTTGACCATGACCGGAGGTTCCAAGCAGGTCACCTAGTGATGTCTGTGAGATTTCCAGGTCAACCGAGGACCTACGAAGGTGATGGAACATTCCAGAATGCTTGGAAGAAGGTCTAGAGGCATAGAGAGTGTATGATGAGGTATAGGAGGGCCCACACATAGGTCCTACATAGAAGAATATATTCATGGAGAGGGAAACCAAGGAGAATCCATAAGATCCTAACCCTAATTTCACCTAATCATGAAGAATCAAACACAAATACATCATAAATGCAAATCTAATATGCAAGCGTACTAATTGAAGGTGATAAACATACCAAAATGGAAGTGCTTCTATTTTAAGATAATACATTTATCCCCCACTTTAGCTTATATATGACACTACGTGAGTATGTAAGGTAAAGTAAGAAAACATCAAAAAGTGAAAAGGATATAGCCAAGTCCTCAATGTAGAGACCCTGCAAGAAACGATTAGTACCTGCAACCTGCAGCACACCTGGTTAAAAATTCATAGAGTACCTAGGCCTTACTATTATTATCTTAACAAGTTTATAAATCCCCTTATGCCCCCCCATGTTTTGGCTTGCTAATTTTTAAAAGGTGAAACAGGGTGATAAGATAAATTCTATACACTAAATATGTAGTTTATTGAAAAACTCTTTTCCTAAACCAATTAGAAGGTTCCTAAACCTTTCTAAACTAACTCAAGAGGTTAGGTATATGAATCAAGATTCCAACGCCTCTAACAGCACTGAAAATAGAGCTACCAAACTCAAGTTATGATGAAGAGAGTGAATGTCTATCTAAATGCATGTAAAAGGAAATTTGAATTTGACCTAAGTAATTTCAAATGAAACCCTAATTTTAAGCTTATAAATAAGATAAAGATACACTTACCTCCTCATTCATACCATTTGCATAATTTTGAGAAGGAGACAAGATGCCGAAGAGAGGAGAATTTTGAGCGAGCCATATGGAGGTCCTGAGATAGCGCCTACCGAGTGGACAACCACTGCCTGAGGTAGGTTTTCTATTTTAATATTAAGATTGAAAAATTCATGTTTTTATAGGGAAGGTTAACCTTGATCTAGAAAGGTCAACTCTAACCTAGTTATGTTGACCTTGACCTTCTAAGGTCGACCCTAACTAGGAAGATTCAGTCCTTTTGGGGTGAATGTCGACCCTGACCCACAAAGGTTGACCCTGACACAAAAAGGTCGACCTTGACCAAGTCAAATTGGCATAGTTTTTTCTTGATGATAGAGTACTAATATGATACCTTTCTATGCTTAAAAGACCCTTTCTATCTTTGAGAGGATCCCTTCGAAGGGTTACTGTTGACTGTCAAAGAGAGCATGTCTGAGTTATAGCCAGATGAGATACAACTTTTGAGAGATGTGGGATTATACTGGGTAATATTCCTACCACAGATGAGGTTCCATTAGTCCATGATTTCTGCCATGGTAGAGAGGTGGGATGAGGATACTTTTTCCTTCCATCTTCCCTCAGGGGAGGTCATGATCACGCTAGAGGATGTGTACAGGATTCTACGTGTTCCAGTCCGAGGTGAGCCTGTCAGACCAAGAGGACCACGGGGTCCACCCGAGGTGTTAGGAGATGGAGAGTATTGTTTTGTATGGGTAACATAGTTAAGGAGCGTGTCAAATTAGATCACCTTATAATCCATACTAGTAGGTTTGACACCTTTAGTATGAAAAGTGATGCCATGTATACTCTCATTGGTTGTTGTACCCAACACGAAGGGTACAATTTTCTTAGCACCATTTATCGACCTCATGCGCAGGATGGAGGGTGATAGAGTTATTTTCTCATGGGGGTGCAACATGTTAGCCCATATTTACTATGATTTGAGTTAGCTAGTGAGATATTAGTGGGAGAGTCTTATAGTATGCACCTTGTTACAGGTTTGGATGTTTGAGCACTACACATGTACACGACCACAGGGTGTTCCACTGATGATAGATGCAAGCACACCGAGAGCCTTTGCATATCCACTAGTAGATGTCTGGAAGTATAGGGATATCCTATTTTGGAGAGTATGCCTTGACCATGTACTAGGTATATATGTGATATGGAGACCTTATTGTCAAATGATAGAGTGGCCAGATACTCAGCATTATTTGAGATACTCACAGTGGTGTAAGCTGCTAGAGGGTCCCACCAATCATGTTGTGATGCCATAGTACTATGATAGGGTGATGAGATAGTTTGGTTTGATACAAGGAGTCCCTGGACATTTCCTCAGTACACATACTCAATGAGGTACCATCAGAGACCTGATGCCATACGCTAACCTGCAGTAGAAAACATTGTAGATAGTAAGACAATTGAGACTGAGGATATAGAGGTAGCCCCTGATACATCCTATGCGGGTGCTAGTAGAGATTATATCACATATTGGAGTTTACAGGGGAACTATCCTATCTTCCTCAATGACAACCCTACAGGTGATCTAGGTCTTTCAGAGAGGATACCCTGGGGTGGTGACATATCAAAGGAGGAAGAGGAGGATCATGAGGAGGAGCCCATTTCTGAGGGGGATCCCATGGAGGAGGAAAGAGCTAAGGAGAGAGTAGAGGAGAGGACAGAGGAGATGCCCCCTAGCCACAATATAGGTACTGGTGAACATGCAATCTATATTTCACCCTTGAGATCACGATGACCTCCCCGAGTGCACACAGAGACACCACCACCTAGACCCAGACATAGTGAGGGAGGAGAGAGTAGCCACTCCATGCCCCCACGATCTAGATCCTTCAGTGATACTCAGGAGGGAGATCCAGGTATGATATATGTAATTTAGTTAGAATTTTTTTGAATGATAATGTTTGTACAAAAAGTATTGAAAGAAAGTTCTTGAATTTTTGTAGCGAGCGTAGCGGAGTGGAGGAGTTTTGTATCCAAGGTTCTGAAGGATACATGCATATCCTACTGACTACTAGCTAGTGAGAAAGAGTCCCATATAGGACAAAGGGATCTCGGAAGACATGTAGATATCTTCCTATGTGTACAATGAGAACTGAGGTTATGTAAAGAAAGAGAGGAGAAGTTGATGGCCAATCTACTGAGAGCCCAAGAGCGTAACCATGAGATGAGTATATCGAGGAGCCGCACACAGACTACCATTTTGAGATCCTCAGCCTCACACCATAGATTAGAGAGAGCTAGGAGACACCAACCCTCAGAGTATAGAGACAAATTTTGATAGATATGGTGCATGTGCCATATAAATACCAAACATAGAAGGATTTTATTTATGAAAAATACTTTGTTTAAACAATTAGTTTTATGGTTGATTACTTGGATTTTCATCAATGCACAAAAAAAATTAATAGAAATAAAATGTGTATGAATGCATTCAAATTTATATAACTTATTAAATGATTATTCTTTAAAGAACACATCCATATGTAAAAAGGTTTAGTTAAGGATAATAATGTTTGAGATGCATAATATTAATAGGTTCCTTAAGAGGGACACCATTCATATCAGCAATTTTATACGCACCTGAAATAAAGTCTTCAATAACCATGAAAGGTCCAAGCCAATTTGGGATAAAATTCCCTTTTTTTCCAGGTAGAGCATTCACATTCCTTTGATTCTCATAGAAGACTAAATCACCTACCAAGAATGACCGTTCAATCACCTTGTGATTATATTGTTTCTGGAGTGATTTATGATAGGCTTGAATATGTTCCAAAGTGTTTATCCGTTGTTCATCTAACATTCTAATTATTTTAATCATTGTTCTCTGAAAGTATCTTTGTCAATAATCTCGTGAAATGAAATACACAAAGATGGTATTTCTAATTCCAAAGGCATAATAGCATCAGTGCCATAAACAAGATTATAAGGAGAAGTACGGGTGGCCATACGAATGCTAGTCCTATAGGCCCACAAAGCATAAGTAAGTTGTGTATGCCAATCTTTTGCATGCTTGTTAACCATTTTCTTTAATATTTGTTCAATAAATTTATTCAATGCTTCAGCTTGACCATTAGATTGAGGGTAATAGGGAGTAGAAAATCTATGTTGAAAGCAATATTTCTCCATGAATTTTGTGACTTCTTTATTTTTTAAAGAAGTACCATTATCCAAAACTATCATTGAAGGAATACCAGATCGTTCTATAATATGATTAAGGATAAAATCACAAATAACATCCACAGTAGTACAATGTAGGGGAATGTCCTCTACCCACTTTGTAAAGTAATATGTAGCTATGAGTATGTACATATGTCCTTGAGAAGAAGCTGGTGAAATTTTTCCAATAAGGTCAAAACCCCAAACGCTAAAAGGCCACATAGCGACTTGATTACGAAGCTCGCAAGAAGGAGCATGAATTAAATTACCATGTTGTTGACATTGAGGACACTTTTTAACAAATGTAAAGGAATCTTTCTGCATCATTTTCCAATAGTATCCCATTCTAAGAATTTTATTAACTAAAGATTTTCCACCAAAGTGCCCTCCACAAGAACCAGAATGAGCTTCTACTAAAGCTACAGGTGCTCCAGTTTTGTTAAGACATCTTAATAGAAAACCATTGTAAGATCATTTGTAAAGTGTATCTCCCAATATGATACAACTGACTACAAGCTTTCTAATGTGATTACGCGTGTTCCTTGTTGTTGATTCTAGAAAAGTATTATCTTTCAAAAAATGAAAGACATGTGAATACCATTCATCAAGATGCAAGTTAAAAAAATTAGCAGTAACCTTCTCAGAAATTGAAGGATGTTTAAGAGTATGTATAGTAAATTGAAGTCTTCATCATTATTCTCAAGACAAACCAAAGAAGCTATGCTTGCCATGGCGTCTACATGTCAATTATCTTTCCTAGGTAAAGTCTGAATCGTATAAGTAGAGAATTGTGAAAGAATATCTAGAGCCAAATCTCAATATTGTGTCATTTTATCATTCTTAGTCTGATAACCTCCTTTGATTTGTTCGACAATTAATTGCAAATCCTGATAAATTTCCAAATTTTTAATATGAAGGGATGAAGCTGCTCGTAAGCCAGCTATAAGAGCTTCATACTCCGTGATGTTGTTAGTACAAGGAAAATTTATTTTATATGACATAGGGATTGATTTATTTGTAGGAGGGATCAAGATAATTCCCACCACAAAACCTTCCTTACATCTAGAACCATCAAAATATAATTCCCAAACATCTTCATGTTTAGTTTCAAATATATTCTCATCTGGGAATTCTATTGAGGTAACACTTGTATTAGAATGAGGACAAGGAGCTTTAGCTAAATAATCAGTTAAATCTTGTTCTTTGATTGACTTTTGAAGGATAAAATTGAGATCAAATTTTGTAATTAACATCACCCACTTTTCCAGATGACCAGAGAGATTAGTTTTTGAGAAAAAGATGTTTTAGAGGATCAAATTTAACAATCACATTGACCTCAACATTCAACAAGTAATGCCAAAGTTTTTGAAAAGCATAAACTAAATCTAGGCATTGTCTTTCTAATTGATTATATTGTGTTTCATAGTCCAACAAGGTCTGACTAATATAATATACTGGTCTTTCCTTTCCTTCTCTGTCCTATTGAGCATAAAATGCACTTACAACATTAAAAGTAGCATAAGTATATAGATAAAAGGTTTTATTAAATTGAGCAGGTTGTAAGATAGAAGGATTAGCAAGATACTCCTTAAATTATTCAAAGTATTACTTACATTCCTAGTTCCAAGAAAAAATGGTGTCTTTTCTGAGTAAAGAAGTAAAAGGAACAGTCCTATCGGCTAGGTTAGAAATAAAGCGATGAATAGATTGTATTTTACCTTGTAAACTACATAATTGAGAAATGTTCTTAGGAGGAGGCACGTTAACAATAGCATCAATATTTTCAGTATCAACCTCTATGCCTCACTTAGAGATTATAAACCCTAGTAATTTTCTAGAATCTACTCTAAAAGCACATTTCTTAGGATTCAATCGCATATTATAGCTCCTAATTCTTTCAAATATTTGTCTTAAAATGAACACATGATCCTCTCTTTGTATATATTTTGCCAAGATATCATCCACATAATCTTCCAAAATTTTATGAATGTAATCATGAAAAATCAAAGTCATGGCACGTTGATAAGTTGCTCTAGCATTTCTTAATCCAAAAGGCATCATGACCCAATAGAATTTCCCCCAAGGTGTTATAAATTCATTTTTAAGTTGATCCTCAATAGGAATAAATATTTGATTACAACCCAAAAAACCATCCATAAAAGATAATAAAGCATGACATGTTGTTGAATCCACAATCATGTCAATATTAGGTAGTGGAAAGTCATCTTTTAAGGATGATTTATTTAAATCTCAAAAATTGGTGCACATTCTGATCTTATTTTCCCCCTTAGAAATAGCCACAATATTAGAAATCCATTCAGAATAATCAATAGAATGGATGAACCCAGCACCTAATAGTTTTTCGATTTCAGCTTTTACTAGTAAGGCAATGCCTAGATTCATCTTGTAGATCTTTTGTTTTACATGTTTAGCATTAGGTTTAAGAACAATATTGTCAGTAACAATCTTAGGATATATACCCGGCATATCCAAATATGTCCAAGAAAAAATATCTTTATATTCAAGCAAGAGGGAAAACAATTGATCATGTTCATCTTGACTCAAACATTTTCCAATTTTTATTGTTTTTTCAGAATCATGCTCATCTACTTGAATTTCAATGGTCTCTGTTATTAATAAGTTACTTTGTATGGGAGGCTCCATTGGAAAAGGAGAAATATCATGTTCTCCAAAATAGGCTTCAATGTTCAGACAATAGATTTTTCTTCTTTTATGATGAAACATAGGTAGACCTTGGTAAGCCCCTAAAAAATCAGTGAGGGCTTCATCCTCATAAAATATATCCAAACTAGGTTTTTGATCCATGTCAAGGAGAAGTAGATTAACCAATTTCAAATGTCCACCACAAATATGATTAACATTAAGAGGAAAAGTGGATGGTTTCTTATAAGGATTAAACCCTAACCCATAAGTATAATCACAACCTTCATTACCCAGGGGTACTTGTATACCTTGCTCATATTTACCACAACCTTTTCCATTAAATCCTGATTTCTTGAGTAAATGATAACTAGAACCATATCTGTCATCCATATCAAATTGAGTTAAAGGAGCAGCATATGTCACAATGTCATAGAAATCTATTTTGATTGTCTCAATCGTTTCATTACCCGAAGCAGCAACAAAGTTGCTTTTTAATTCCTCAGATAACGGAGAAGGGATAAACACTTGTTTTTCCAATTCACTTTGCTCTTTCATAAATGCTAAATCTCAAACTTTTTATTCCCCTATGAAAGAAGGATTGAAATCTAATGTTCCCCAATCATCTTCTGTTAGAGAAGAAGATGGAATTTCATCTTGTTTAACTTCAAGTGGTTGCTCTGGTTTTTCACTGGGTTGTATGGGCTCAGGAACCTTAGCATATTCCACATTCAGGAAAGGATTTGGTGCATCATCCACATGTAATGTATACATCAGATTTTTATAAATGAACCTCACCTTATGATGAAGAGAAGAAGGAACTGCATGCATAGTATGTAACCAAGGTCTTCCTAGTAAAAGATTGTAATTGAGCAGTCCTGGCATAACATGGATAGGTGTAGAGAAGAACAGGACCAACTTTGATAGGTAGTGTAATAATACCCAAAGTTTTCTTTGCAATGTTATCAAAGCCATGAATAGGAATATTATCCAGTTGAATAGTTGTAAGATCAGCTTTAATTTCCCTAAGAATATCCATGCTACTAACATTAAGGCCAGATCCATTGTCAATTAGTGTTCTACAAATGATACTCTGATTAATAGAGACAACAACCATAAGGGCATCATATTGATTCTACACCTCAACAGAAGGTAAATCATTATCAGCAAACACAATAGGAGGTACAGAAGGCATAGTATGCATGCACTCCAAAAATGAATTTATGTTCTCTTGGTTAGGAGTCGGAGTGGGAAGAGTGGATAAAGATTTTTGCAACGCCTCATGATATGTAGGAGAAGTTTGAATTAATTTCCATAAAGAGATGTTAGCTAGAGTAGCGCATAACTACTCAACTAAATCATATTCCTTAAAGGAAGAAGGTAACCTAGGTGCTCGAGGAATCATAGGTTGAGAAGGAGGTAAAGTAGCTAGGATAGTAGGTTGAGGATTATTTCATGTGTGATAAACATGCATCGAAATGGAATCTGTGTTATCAAAGAAATCCAAAGGATCTCTAGGTTTACCCTTAACAGTTATTCAAGGGCATCCTTTTACTATCATCAAAGGTTTAGGAAATACCATTCTAGGTATGTCAATGTTGCAAATAGAGGGGTATGAAGGTAACGATGCATACACTCTATGGTAAAAGTCAATTGGAGAGGTTGTGGAGGAGGATGAACTGGGAATGGGATCCATGGAGATCTCATTCAAACCATTTGCACACTCACTTCCATATACCTAATTAGGAGATCTATCCTTTTGTACAATAAAATCCTCATCAAAGTATTCTAAACAAAAGTCATACATGTTGAGTACAAAAATAAAATAACAAGCATGTAAATATTTTTGTGTTTTCTTGAAGAAATTTTTTTTTTTTTATTTTTGAAATATAAGCATTAAAGAAATCTAATTCTATGTTCATGCAAGGTATAATATGAAATGCAAATATAACACCAAAAAGAAAGAGTTATCTATCGCGGGTTCACCAAAATGTAAGATCTAAAATTTGGATTACATAGGAGGTCTTCTAGATAATAGGAATTGCATATGAAAAGAGACCCTAAGTCCAATTTTAGTCTTATACACTTAATTATTATGATAAGGAATTGAGAATACTTGTAAGGAGCTATGGAAAGATATACCTACCTCATATCATAGCAAATCTAAAGAATGTTGTTTTCTAAAGTCTGTACTCTATTTCTAGAAAATCTAAAATATGATCTGGAACCAAAATGTAGAAATGAATAAAACCCAGAAATATTTTTCTGATCCAACACCGTCTTATGAAAAAGGTTGACCTTGAGCAAAAAATGTCACCCCTAACCAAATAATCTTGACCTTGACTTGTGTTGCCTTGACAAAAAATCTGTTTTCAGATCCCAATAGTTCGCTGAAAAGGGTATCCAAATCTAGTCTTAGATCCATTGTCCTGTACCTATAACTCCCAAAAACAACACTTGCAAAAATCTGAAAAGTGGGTTTTGGGGTGGCTATATAGGGTTTTGCCTTAGTCAAACCTCCATTTTGGTGATCTCCACATCCACGAATAGCCGAATATAGAATGTATGTATGTGTGTGTTTTCTCTTTGAGAATAATCTTTGAAGATGTAATATCAAGATTTAATCTTCTAGATTAATAATCCTAACATAACATGGAAATGAGAAAGAAATGCATGGATTTGAATATGATAAAGAAAGAATAGCAAGCCCCCAAGGCTAAATTACTTGTACCAATTCACAATCCATAATTGCTACCCCATGATAATGTCCTTTTGAATCCTTGAATGTTGAGAATGGTAGATCTAATAGAAAAGAGCACATTCTTGCTTCAATGAAGATCTACAATAGCTTTTCCACAAAAATGTTTGAATGTATCAACATGTCCTCATAGATTTGTCTATCTATATCATCCTCTTTCTTATTTGCATCATCATTGCATCATTTCATCTCCCAATTTTGTTTCATGATCAAATGAAGGCAAAAGAGAGTGTTTATATAGAGATCTCAATATAGGTCTCCTAGGGAAATGCAAGGGACCCAAATTCAAATTTCACCTTGAATTATGGTCGAATCACAATCACCAACCAAGGAGAGGATGAATTAAATTAGATATCAGAGAAAACACTTCCGCATTTGAACCTGGGGACCTACTTTAAGTTTAGAACCCTAATAAGCTCCAGAATTGAAAGCGGGAACCAACACCCGATAGAGGTCTATGTCGACCTCACCATTGACCTAGGTCAAGGTTTAACTCACCCCTAACCTAGGTCAAGGTCGACCTCAATCCTAACCTATCTCTAGGTTGATTTTGACCCTGACCTAAGGTTCCACGCAGGTCAACTAGTGATGTCTGTGAGATTTCCAAGTCAATCGGGGACCTAGGAAGGTGATGGAACATTCCAGAATGCTAGGAAGAAGGCCTTGATTCCAAGAGAGAGTATGATGAGGTATAGGAGGGCCAACACATAGGTCCTACCTAGAAGAATAGATTCATGGAGAGGGAAACCAAGGAGAATCCATAACATCCTAACCCTAATTTCACCTAATCATGAAGAATCAAACACAAATGCATCCTAAATGAAAATCTAATATGAAAGCACACTAAATGAAGGTACTAAACATACAAAAATGGAAGTGATTCCATTTTATGATGATACAACAACCTCTATCACATAATAAAAAGCACTTGTCAACATCTAAATCATGAACCACTTGAGTTGAGGACACACATATATGTCCCAAACTCACCACTAGGTTAGCAACGATAAATATTTCATAATGGAACCACACCAATCAAAACACAAAAATATTGTCTCTTCCTGAACATCCAAAATACCAATCTATGATCAATCATTCATAACTCACTCAAATCACCATGCGAATGTATATAAATTTACATGCATCAACTACAAACATTCCAGAAATAATATGTACATTTGCATCATTTGATCTTCTAGATAAAAGGAAACTAAGTGTGAGGAAAAAAGTTCTCTGCGCTAAGCTCCTGAGAAGAGGATCATGCAAATTTAGATTTAACCCTTATCAATTACAAAATGATAATACAATAACATGCATACATAGAAAAATGAGAATGACACAATGATTTTCCCTAGCGAAAACCTTTCGGTAAAAAACCCCAGCACTCTAAAACCTACACAATGTATTAATCAAAACTATTTCTATTTACAATACACTTGCAATGCAAGTTCTTTCAGGATATAATATTATGAACAGGATACTATTGGCCTACAATGGAACATGATGCATGTGAGTTTGTCAAGAAGTTCTTACCTTGAAAACAACATGCCAGTTTGATCCATGCTCCTGCACAGGACCTCTGGCCTATTGCGCCCCCTTGGCCTTTCTCTTGTTGTGGTTTTGACCTCATTGGTAAGATTACCCACCTCTCTTTTGAAGGCCACAAATACATAATAACATCAATAGAGTACTTTTCAAAGTGGGTTGAAGCAATTCTTCTCACACTCACTATAGGTGTCTAGATCTCAAAATTCATCATCTATCACATCATCTACCACTTCGGCATACCCTCCACTATCTTTATAGATCACAGAACACCATTTGAAAATCAACACATTAGTGATCTATGTACTTTCCTTGATATCCATCACCATTTCTCTAGTCTATATTTTCCTCAAGGTAATGGCCAAGCTAAGGAAACTAATAAGACCCTCCTCAAAATCCTCAAGAAATTTGTTAATGATACTAGTTGTGACTGGCATCTCTAGATCAACCTCGCCCTCAGGGAATGTCGCACTTCCTACCATATTCCTACAGGCACTACTCCATATTCCCTAGTCTATGGTGCTAAATTTGTCTTACCAATTGAGGTAAAATGGCCATCCCTCTGAGTATCACTGTGAGGTTTGATCTATGATGAATATTATCGAGTGGCAAGACTCACACAGCTTGATCTACTAGATGAAAAGTGCCAACAAGCCTATGATCACCTGATTGTTTATCAAAATAAACTCAAGTGGAACTATAACAAGGAATTCCACCCACGCAAGTTCTAGGTAGGGGACTTTGTGCTAAAGGAAAATCAGAAAGTGGGTACTGATTAGGAAAGGAAAGGTAAGTTCGAGGTTAGCTAGCAAGGCCCATACATTGTCATGACATGCTTCGGTTCTAGGGCATATCAAATCTCCACCCATGAGGGATAACCCTTGAATGATTCTATCAACATCATTCACCTCAGGTGCTTCTATGCCTGAAAGCTGGTTATTCATTCCAGTTATCTAAAAAAATCCATTAAAAAGTATAAAAAGTCTTTAAAAAAGTACAAAAATAATGTAAAACAGTCCTGAAAAAAATCTCAAAAAAGAAGAAAAATTAAGCTAAAAAATGGTTGTCACGGTGAAAACCTAGCAAACAGGTGCTCAGATAACATCAAAAACATAAAAAAATAAAAAAAAATTTTAAAAAAAGAGTAATGAGAAAAAATTTGTCCAATGGTAAAAACTTGGCAATCAGGCTCCTTGGACAAGTATGGGTGATGAAAACCTGGAAACAAGCATCATACGTAATGGACTGTTCCATTATCTATCAAAATCTTGCTCCCCTCCATCTCCATCATCACATCCCCACGAACCTCAGCATTTCCCGTATACCCTAGGTGTTCCAACTCTATCGCACGCATCAAATAGCAAGATCCAATCAAGTCTCATCAGAAATCTTTGTACATACTCACTTGTAATTAATCGCTTGGTTTTCTCCTTGTATATTCATGACATGTCCAATCTTCTCGCCATAGCACTAACACTCTAAGCTGCCGTCATGCAAACCTTCCTTTCTTGGTCCTTTATAGTCTGCTTGTTTGGTTCATTAGTTGAATGTGACACACACCAAAAACATGAGTCGCATTGCATCCATTGCATCCGCTCCATACCTTCATTTTCATATCATCCCTGCATTTTCATTAGGATCATTGCATTTACATACATTGCATCATAAAAACATTCATAAGAATATTAAATGCATCCATTACATTTCATAAAAAATACTACAATATACATCAAATGCATAAACATACATCTAGGTACATGCATCTAAACATCTCATCCTGTATATACATAATCATAAAACATCTCATCCTGCAATCATCAATGTTAGTACTCATATAAATATATGCATCATAAAGTCATATAGATCAGTGCATAAGAATCACATAGAGTCATAGAATCATTAATCAATCATCATATATATATATATATATAATCATAAGTACAATGTTTGTCATCAATAAATACATCATCGTGCACCTAGGTGATGATATACATATACATCTCATCTCAAAATACAAAAATGTTTGTCAAAAAAATCCTCTGATCAGATCATGCTAGTAGCAATGATGATCCCCTCCTAGTGGTGCACGTGGCGACATCCCAACTGATCCTTGAGACGTAGATGCCTGACCTGTGGTCTGTCACTGAGACCTCTCTAAAAATACCTTTCTCCTACCCTCAGGTACTAACTCATGGTACAGTGCTTGATAGTGCCTCCTTGTCTTGTCTGGTTGTGTCTCTATGCACCGCAAAGGCCTTTGCCACCACCTGGATTGCCCCACTTGCACTGGCTGCCTGTCGAGTGATGTCTCACTCTGTCCTATATGACTCAGCCCAGCTCTATGTTGAATCCCTCTCAGAGGTCAATTTTATAACCTGCTATGTCACTTGATCCATCTACTTTGTGAGCATACCCAACTAATATTTCAGTGTCCCTATCTCTGTCTATATCTCAGCAGCATCCTAGGTCAAGTCCACCATCGAGAACTCGCCTGAGTCTACTCTGTCCTGCAGGGTGTCAAGTGCACCCTTGGCCTTGTCTACCTGTGTTGTCTCTGCAGCTAGAAAGCCCTGTATTTGGGTCATCTCTATCTGCAGGCTAGTCTCTGACACTTGTGTCATCCCTAGCACTCCTTGTACCCGCACACACTTAGTCTGTAGACAGTCTCACTCTGTGATGATAGTATCATGTGTCTCATGCAACACGTATCCTTCTAGTGGCCCCTATGGTTCCTATCCCTGAATGGGCACCTAAGGTGCCTAATCATGTCCATCTCCCAGTGGCCCCTGTGGCCCCTCATCCTATCCACCCTCCTCTCATATCTCTTTCTGTGGCTAGACTCATCTCTACTTCGGTCTCCTCCTATGTCCTACTATTGAGGTCTCTGGGACATCGCCTACTTTTGTCCCATCATCAACCTCCATATCCCCTGTAGGTTGCTCATGGGACACCACCTATACTAGGTTTGTGAGACATAAATGTGTGTGTATGGCCCACCAGGCCGCATACTCTATAGTCATCCCCGCATCTACTATGTCTTGCATCATCACATAGTCTACCCATGCCATAGTCCTCCATACCACCCTCATTGTCAAAGCATCAGTGTACCTCCCCCAAACACGAACCTCCCTAGTGACATGAGGATGTAAACCATCCTCTGCCACCACCCCCTGCTGCAATCTGAACTGCCTCATAACCCGTGATGGCCTGTACCACTCTATCTGGTGAATATTCCTCCCCAGTAGAAAGCAATTTTTCTACACATATGAGAGGTATATGAAATCCTCAAAACTGTCCTCTGCTCCTACCTGCCAGTCCATCACTCCCCAAGGCTCACATAGCCTATATGGAGTCCAGTAGAAAACCTGGATCTCATCTAGCAATCATCGCCAATATCATGTTTGGCCCACAGAAGTGTATCTTAGTGGTATCATGTATCTACATGCATAGGTCTCTCTTGACTGTCAAGCCTCTTGTACTCTCATCGGTCAAAACACAACAATGTGTTGGAGATTTGCTTCTGTGCAAATAATTGATTGTATGTTTGTCATTGATCACAACATATAATATACAGCAGTGTTCTATATGCAATTATCAGTACATATGTTCTGGAGCTATGCATGTTCATTTCCATGGTGTATACATGTTCTAGATGCTATGTGCATTCACACCAAGTCAGATATGAAGTTTTAGTTCAGTTATGATAATCAGTTATGACAGTTACAGAGATTGAAGACTATTTGTGAAGAGCCAACGTAATTACAAAAATTCTTGAGTTGCACCTATCTTTGGGATATGTGTGTTTGTATTCATGTTTAGTTATGAGTTAAAGATAATTATCTAAAGGCAGCAAACATGTTCTATCAGAATCGTGAAGTTGGAGTTAATTTGGTGGAGCCAACTTTGTGAAGTGTTGCGTCTATTCAATATGAGTTGTGTGTTTCTAATCAGGTTGCATGGTTGGTGAGGCTGCCTAAAAAAGTATTGAAGGGACTCCTAGAGCCTACAAAGATCACATCCATTGGAGAAAATACTTATAGTAGTTCATTTGATGAATTCCAATTGTGAATGAGAAGAAAAAAGAAAGAAATAGTGCAGGATAGAATGTCTATTGTTTTGGAACTGTAGAGACATTTCATTCATCAATAAAATATCTATGTGAAGAAGAAGAGGAAGTATACAACACACTGGAACTGAACAAGATAGTAGGTCTATTCAAATAGTTCATCTATTAGATATAGTGTATATTTGTTCTATTGAAGGTTGCAACCTTCATCAATTAAGCAATGAGCTTTTGGATAGTGAGTCCTCACCCTTAACAGGGTTACTTTTAAAAGACTCCTAATAGGGTCTGACCTTTAACCAGGTCTCTGTACTTATTGCATTGTAAAGAAAAACTCCTAACAAGGTTGCAAGATCTCTTAATAGGGATAATTATACTCAAGTACAGTTCTTTGTGGGTGCTAATTCCCACCGGGGTTTTTACCTATTTGGTTTCCCCGTAACCAAAATTGCTATGTTCTCTATTGTGTTATCTGAATGTGCATTTACTTTATGTTAATTGATATCTAAGTAAAGAAAAGAATCAAAGTAGCTGGTAGCTGATTCACCCCCCCCTCTTATTTATCCTTTGAAACTATTCTAACAATTGGTATCAGAGCCAAGTGCCTTGGAGAGAAAGCCTAACTGCTTAAGGTAGATCAGATGGCATGCTTTATAAAAGAGAGTCCTAAGTTCGATGGAGAAAACTATCTTGACTGGAAGAAAAAAATGATAACACATCTTTTGTGCATTGGATTTGAGATCTATGAGATTGTCACTCAAGAAATTAAATTTCCCACCTTGAAAGACCTTGTAGAAGAAGACTCTACAGTTAAACAAAAGGAAGTATTTACTAATAATGCAATCGCCAAAGAAGCCCTAATCAGTGCCCTATCTGACAGTGAATTCTTTGAGATCAAGAAGATAGATAAAGCATACTCTATTTAGAAATACTTAGAAAATATGTTTGAAGGAGAGATCCAAGCAAAGAATGTGTGTAGAAAGACATGGAAGAAAAGGTACAACAACTTAGAAATGATACCTGAAGAAAACATCAGAGCCTACAATTAAAGAATTAAAGAAGCAGTTTCAGGTATTAGGAACAATAATGGAGAAATTTCAGAGGAAGATATCATGGACAAACTAATGACCACACTTATAGAAAACTATCAGAGAAAGATCAATATCTTTGATGAGACTATGTAATTTTCAAAATACTTCAAGAGAGAGACTTTGATTAGAAAAATATCTACATTTGAGATATCAAGATTGAAGACAGAACCCAAAAGTGAGACTGCTTTCAAAGCCTCGGTCCATAGAAAGAAATCCATAAGAAGCTCTAGTAACAATGAAGAAGTGGATAAAGAACTAGAAGAAATCATTGCTATGATTGCCAAGAAAGAAAGGAAAGGTAAAGGAAAATATGAAGGAAAGCTACCATTCAAATTCTTTTCATGCAACAAAGTTGGTCACTTTGCATCCAAGTGTCCTACAAGAGTCAAGAAGTTTAGATCAGATTACAAGACCAAGTACACTAAGAAATGTTATCATGCTGAAGATGGTGTAACTGATGATGATTCAAGAGAAGATGAAATTGGTTTCATTTCCATTAAAGACATTGAAAAGATGCTTGAAGAAATGGACAAAGAAGATGAAGAAAAAAAAAAGAGTTAGCATTAGTTTTAAAAGCTGACATTAGAACTGACTGCATCATTGACAACGGATGTTCACACCACATGACAGGAGACAAAGATAGATTTGTAAATTTTGACAAATAAAAAGGTGGCATGGTTAGATTTGGAGATAAAACTCCCAAACCTATCATAGGTAGAGGTTCTATCACCTTAAATGGAAACAATAAGACAGATGATGTTCTTTATATTGATGGTCTGCATCATAACTTACTAAGTGTTGGACAACTGCTAGACAAAGGATATCAGTTGGAAATCAAGAACAACAGTTGTATTATCAACAATAAATAAGGAGATATGATTGCATCTGGTTCAAAGACCAAAGGTAATGTTTTCCATCTTAACTTTGAAGTAAGTTTTTTTGTTGCAAAAGTAGATGATAGTTGGTTATGGCACAAGAGACTTTGTCATATCAATTTTGACAACATAGTCAAGATAAGTAATGTAAACGAAGTAAGAGACCTTCCAAGTATTGCAAGAACAGTTGACACCATGTGTAGGGAATGTGTGATGGGGAAGCATGTGAGGACCTCATTCAGGAGAAAACAAAACTCTACAGAAAACAAATTAAATTTGATACACACATACCTATGTGGACCTACTCAAACAAGATCTTACTACGGAGAAAGGTATTTTATTTTGTTTGTTGATGATTTCTCAAGGATGATGTGGGTTGCATTCTTAAAAGACAAATCTAAAGCTTTTGAGAAGTTCAAAATGTTCAAAGCTAAGGTTGAGAATGAATCTAGACTAAAGATAAAATGTTTGAGATCTGATCGAGGAGGAGAATTCACTTTTGACTAGTTTTATGATTACTGTGAAGAACATGGAATCAAGAGACAATTAAGTGCACTTAGAACCCCTCAGTAGAATGGGATTATAGAAAGAAGGAACAAAATAATAGTTGACATAGCATGTACTATCATGATTGAAGGAAAGGTTTCTCATACTTATTGTAGAGATGTGGTCAATACAACAGTCTATACTATCAATAGACTACAATTAAGGCCAGGCGCAGACAAGACACCCTATGAACTTTGGTTTGGTAATGTACCTACTATAAAATACTTCAAAATATTTGGAAGCAAGTGCTACATCAAGAGAGATGATAGCATTGGAAAGTTTGATGCTAGAAGCGATGAAGGTATTTTTCTTGGTTACTCTACTAAAAGCAAAGCCTATAGATGTTTTAATCTAAGATTTAAAAAGATCATTGAAAGCACTCATGTGAAGATTGATGAGAAGTTTATGGTTCAAGAAAGATATTATGACTATGCTCCCATGATTGAAGATGAGCCCAGACCCATCAATAAGGACACGGTTATTGAAGAAATGTTTGACTGTATTGATGTTTCATGTAATAATCCTGAACCAAGTGAAGAAGAATCACAGATTATAGATGAAAGTATCACTCCTAAGAAATCAAGATACACATCCAAATACCACTGTAAGGAAGATATCATTGGAGATCAAAGCGTGAAACTCATGACAAGATTTAGAGTGAAAGGTTCAATTGTTGATGAAGAGGTATGCTTACTTTCATAGATTGAACCCTTAAGTGTTGAAGATGCGTGCAAAGATCCAGATTGGCAAAGTGCCATGCAAGAAGAATTAGATCAAATAATCAAGAATGAAACATGGGAACTGGTCCCTAGACCTCATGACAAGAACATGATTGGAAAAAAGTGGATATTCAGGAAAAAAATGAATGAAGAAGGCATAGTGATAAGGAACAAAGAAAGATTGGTATGTAAAGGATATGCGCAGAGAGAAGGAATAGACTACACTAATACATTTTCCCCTGTGAGCATACTTGAAGCTATCAAGTTGTTTTTGGCCTATGCAACATTCAAGAACTTTAAGGTATACCAAATGGATGTCAAGTCAGCTTTTCTGAATGGTGAATTGAAGGAAGAAGTCTACATAGAGCAGCCTGAAGGATTCAAACTTTCAGATAAACCAGACATGGTATGCAGATTAAAGAAAGCACTTTATGGACTTAAACAGGCCCCAAGAGCATTGTATGAGAGACTTGATGGTTAATTAACAAAGATAGGATTTAGAAAAGGAGCAGCACTATAATTTATTCATAAGAGAGACAGATGAAGGACTACTACTCATTTCTATTTTTATTGATGACATTATCTTTGGAGGTAATGACAAGCTTAGTGTAGAATTCGCAAAACAAATGCAGAATGAGTTTGAAATGAGCATGATTGGTCCTATAAAATATTTTTTGGGATTAAATGTTAAGAAGATAGATAAAGGAATATTCATAAAGCAGTCAAAGTATGTGAAGTAAATACTAAAGACTTTCAAGATGGAAGATTGTAAGCCAGTATGCAATCCTATGATAATAGGAAGCAAGATTTGTAAAGATGATGATTCCAAAGCAGTTGACAAGACATTGTACAAATCCATGATTGGAAAACTCATATATCTTACTCAATCAAGACCTGATATTTCTAATACAGTTGGAATTGTTGGTAGATTTTCACCTGAACCTAAACAAAATCACCTAATGGAAATAAAGATAATATTCAGATAGTTAAAGGGAACTATAGACTATGGTTTATGGTATCCTAAATCAAAGAATGTACAGCTTCATGTGTACATTAATGCAGATTGGGTAGGTTGTATTGATGACAGGAAGAGTACCTTAGGAGGAGCAGTATTTCTTGGAGACAGATTGGTTTCTTAGACAAGCAAGAAGCAGAATTGTATCTCTCAGTCAACAATAGAAGCTAAGTATGTTGTAGCAGCATTGAATTGTTCAATAATGGTTTGGATCAAGCAGATAGTTAAAGACTTTAGTATTCATATTGATATCCTATTGTTATTCATTGTGATAACACTAACACTATAAATATGTCAAAGAACCATGTGATGCATGCAAAGACAAAACACACTAAGATCAAATACCATTTTCTAAGAGAAAAAGTTGCACACAAAGAAGTAAAGTTGGATTATGTGAGCACTAAAGAACAATTAGCAGATATTTTTACAAATCCATTATCAAAAGATACTTTTGAGTATCTCAGGGAGAAGTTAGGAGTAATTCCCTTTCCTGGGTCTAATTAGAATTTACAGCAAGAACATCAGTCCTTGGTGACTGATGAATGGTTGACTACTCTACTTCTGTAGTAGTACTTGTGCTTAATGGTGTTTAACACCCTTTTTCATTGATGTCAAAGGGGGAGTATTAGTAAGGGTGAGCATATACTCTAGGGGAGTATTAAGAAAAGTAGCAGTGAAGAGGAACTTTTGATGAGGATATTGAGAAGATTGTAAAAAAGAAGGAAGACACTTTGAGTTGATGATATCATATGTTGCCATCAATGTCAAAGGAGGAGATTGTTGGAGATTTTCTTCTGTGGAAATAATTAATTGTATGTTTGTCATTGATGACAACATATAATATACAACAGTGTTCTATATGCAATTATTATTATAGATGTTCTTGAGCTATGCGTGTTCATTTCCATGGTGTATACATGTTCTATATGCTATGTGCTTTCACGCCGAGTCATATATGAAGTTTCAGTTGAGTTATGATAATCAGTTATGACAGTTACAAAGATTGAAGACTATCTGTGAAGAGTCGACGTAATTACATTAATTCTTGAGTTGCACCTATCTTTGGGATATTTGTGTTTGTATTCATGTTTAGTTATGAGTTAAAGATAATTATCTAAAGGTGGAAAACATGCTCTATCAAAATCATGAAGTTGGAGTTAATTTGGTGGAGCTGACTTTGTGAAGTGTTGCATCTAGTCAGTATGAGTTGCATGTTTCTAATCAGGTTGTGTGGTTGATGAGGTTGACTAAAGAAGTATTGAAGGACTCCTAGAGCTGACAAAGATCACATTCTTTGGAGATGATACTTATAGTAGTTCATTTGATGAATGCCAATTGTGAATGAGAATAAAAAAGAAAGAAATAGTGCAAGATAGAATGTCTATTGTTTTGGAATAGTAGAGACATTTCATTCATCATGAAAAGATCTATGTGAAGAAGAAGAGGAAGTATACAAAAAAATAGAACTGGTCAAGACAGTAGGTCTATTCAAACATTTCATCTATCAGATATAGTGTATATCAATTCTAATGAAGGTTGTAGCCTTCATCAGTTAATAAGTGAGCTTTTGGATAGTGAGTCCTCACCCTTAACAGGCTTACTTGTAAAAGACTCCTAACAGGGTTTGAGCTTTAACCAAGTCTCTGTATTTATTGCATTGTAAAGAACAACTCCTAACGGGGTTGTAAGATCTCTTAACAGGGATAATTATACTCAAGTACAGTTCTTTGTGGGTGCTAATTCCCACCAAGGTTTTTACCTATTTGGTTTCCACGTAACCAAAATTGTTGTGTTCTCTATTGTGTTATTTGAATGTGCATTTACTTTATGTTAATTGATATATAAGTAAAGAAAAGAATTGAAGTAGCTGATAACTAATTCACCCCCCCTCTCAGTTATCCTTTGGCACTATTCTAACACAATGTGCTCCCATGCCCACACTAGTAGCAATGTTACCCATGTGCCCATGTTGCGTACCCTACAGTACGCAGCCATATGCAAGTCATGATACAGTTGTCCCAGGATAATGTATCCCCAGTATTAGTTCATCCCCTTCTCAAGCATCCCTGCCAATACCCTCGACCATCCCATCCCAAACTCATGACAGGCCAAGTCTGCTAGCATCCTCCCACTGATTAATCTAGCAAAAAATAGTGCTATCCTCCTCAGCCTCCTATCCACCGTCGACTGCCAGGGCATCCATGTCCTATATCTGGGTATCCTCCTTAGGGGCCTCCTCAAAGATATCTCCATATAGTACTCTCTATCCTCTAGTCTATACTACGGGACTAGTCCTCATATCAGTATCCGTAGGATCCTCCATGCATCCTCCAGCATAATCACTGCCTCTCTAGTAGGCAAGTGGAATGTAGTGGTGTCATTGTGCCACCGCTTAATTAGTGTAGTCATCATCCCATTGTGCACCTATAGCCTAGGCCATCAGGGCACATAGTCTAGTCCCACAGCCGCTAGTAGCCCCCAATCCGCATCCGTCAACTGAGCCTCCAACTCCATGGTCGATGCCCAGTGCTCCCGAGACCCCAGTGGTGGGAACTGCTCCTGCAAAATCCAACACCACCATGTCAATAACATCTTTCTTCAAATTCTAGCCTAACCCCTCTTAGAATGTGGGCATCATGTCCCTAGGTCTATTCCTGACCCATCCCTAGCCCCCATTGGGTCCTTCCTTTTCCCTCCCCCTCAATGTCTACCCTTTTTGGCGTAGATGTCGGTTTAGTCGAAGACGCTAGTTCTTCAACTGGCATCTCTACTTATGTTCTTCCCAGACCCCCATCTTTGAAGATGCGGATCTAGGTTCGATGTCTTCAAAGATGCCGGTTCGGAACCGACATCCTAAAAAATGTAGGTTTGAGGATCGGCGTCTACGAAGACATCGATTTAGGGATCGACATCTTCATAGATGCTGGTTCAAGAATCGGTGTTTTCGGTCTGTCGAGATTCTACCCACATTTATGACCCCCCTAACCCAACCTAAAATCATTAAAAACTCAGAAAACAATAAATTCTAGGTCTCAATTACGCTACTTAGTGGAACCGGCCGCTCTGTGGGTCTCCCATGAGTCCGCACACGCTCTCCCAACTGCCCCTTCAATCTCTTGTCTACCATGTTTTCTCTCTAGAGCTCTTTTCTCGTCTAATCACTATTCACAAATGACCTTCTTTTAGCCGTCCACCCCTCTTATAACCCCCTATTTTCCACAAAAATTTGTTCGCTTCCTTTTCTCCCCCCACCTGTATATTTTTGTATTATTACTCCTATTGTACAGTCTAAATGCGCATAAAATTCCAAAAAACATTTAAAAATTGCACAAAATCCAAAAAATTCAAAAATCGCAAAAAATCAAAAATATAAAAAATTCTCCAAAATATTGCAATAAACCTTTTCCTTGGGTGATCTCACAATAGTGTGTCCCACTTTTTGGGACGAAGGATTTCGGACTTGCTCCAAAAAATAAAATTTGATGGCTTCGCACGAAGTGTTGACTTCACGCAAAGTGACTGATAGGCTTCGCGCGAAGTACCCTGTGTGGGTGACTTCACTCGAAGTACCCCACACAGGGTACTTTGCGCAAAGCCATACTTCACATGAAGCCATTTTTCACTGGAATTTATATAAATTTCCGACTACCCTTTTCATTTTTACTATTCACTTTTCTAGATTTTTTGGACTTGACGCTTAGAGCGAACCAGTGATGACCAGTACGACGTCAGCAACTCCCGAGCTTCTTCGACCACTTGTGATTGTTACTAGTACCAGGTACACACATTTTTCTCATTTTTTATTGTAAATTGTATGTTTTATATTTATTTTAGTTAATTATTTGTTTTAATTAATATTTAGTTTGTAGAAATGTTAGAAAATGATAGTTGAATTTTAGAATATGTTAGAAAATTATAGTAGTATGTTAGAAAATCATAGTAAAATGTTAGAAAATATTAGAAAACATTAAAAAATCAT
>MU226249.1:3964315-3991716 GCA_018584345.1 Thuja plicata
CGGTGAGATGGATCATCTACTATATAGACACTCATTATTTCCTAATTTTGGAGGTCACCTCTTCGACTGATCAGCTCTTCAGACACATGTCTTCTCTACCTGATCATGCACTTCAGTGGGGGTTCCAACAGTTTCTTCTGACAGATTTTTCAGACATGCTTCAGAGATGCTTCTTGCTCTATTCTTTTCCCTTATGTTTTGGGTACCTGATCAGGCCTTGTTACCGGGACCCATCTTTCCTGCTTTCTGCAATAGTTTCCTAGGTCTGGCTTCTCCCTAAGCTTATCTTAAGGGGGGGTGTTAGAGTAATAGTATTTCGAGGTTACTAATTTAAATCAGTATGATCTAATTAGTAACTTCCCTATTCACTCTAGTTTGCTTAAGCTAATCTTAGGTAGTTTCTATTTCTGAGTTAGTTGCCCTTTTAGGGTTTCGACATCCTTTATAAGGATTGTCCTCTTTGTATTTCATAAGGAGATTACTTTGTAAATCATTTAGTTAATAGAAATTATTTCTGTTTCAATGGATTTGCAGTCTCTTTCATTTTGGCCGCCATAGCTGTCTGATTCCTTCTCTCTTCTGTCTTCTTCTTCTGTGTAATAGTCTTTGCATGCAGGTGATCTTGGTTGCATTGCGTTTCAGCAATCTCAACAAAAAGCTCTTATCACATACACCCTATTTATTTGATGTTGCTGGATCATCGAAACCACACCAACAAGCAGTAGAAAAAGAAAATATCAATGAAATTCATAAGAATAGACAGCATGTTATGCCCTGCATCCCCGTCCCTACATTTTGTGTGCAAAAAGTTGGGTCCCCTTTTTTTTTTTTTTGTTCTTTTTGCGGCTTTGCCTTGTCTTTCTTTCCCTCTTTGTTTTCTTTCTCCAGGGTTTTCTTCCCCCGGTGTGGTGTTTCGTTTGTTCAATTTTCATCTCCGAAACTCCGGTCCTGGAGGTTGTCCTTCGTTGGAAATCGGATTCTGGACTCCAGGATTCTCTGCCATGATGTTCTTAAGGATATTATCACGGGGAATCCCCGGGCCCAGAGTCTGGAGGTTTCGCTTGTCCGGAGATCGCCGGAAGGAGGAGGATTACCTTTTATACCATGGGTATAAATAAAGATTATCTGTCACCTTCACATTTTCCGTGATTAAAACCTTCAAGCACTTAGATCGAATTAGAGAGCAATTTCAAAGCGATTAACAGAGCATTTGCAGAGAGTTTATAGTAATTAGCGCTTAACATTTTCAGTCGTTCTCAGGAAAATACAAGTGCTTCATGGTGGTGACTCTGACCGTTAGATAACTTGAGCTGTTACAAAGCTCCTATGGTAAATCCTCCTTTTTTTCTCCGTCTTCTGTGTTCTCAGGTTGGTATTTCCGCTTTCCCTACTCTCTGTTTTGCTTTCGCTCTCTGGCTTTCCTTTGGTTTTTGTTTCCTTTTTTCTTTTCTTGTCTCGTCTTGTTCCTCTGTTTCATCTGGTTCCCTATTTCTGGTTTCGCCGCCCGTTGGTGGGTCATCTCTACCAGAGGGTTGTCCCCCCTCTGTGTAGAAGTGGTCTGTTTGTAAACTTTGTAGATAGCTGTATATATGTTTCTACCTCATCTGGTTTTCCCGCGGGTGTCATCCTACGTTGTATATTCATGTATATATGTATATAGTTATAATATAGTCTCTATATATTTCTTTGTTTCCTTGTATATATCCCTCGACTCCATGTATATCCTTCTGGGTGGCTTGAAAAGTTGGTCGGGTCACCCCTGTTTCTGGTTTTCCACCTCCGAACTCACTTCGGGCCAGAAAACCACATGTTTGAAACTCATCTCTCGGCCAGTTTCAAACAGGTGGTTTTCTCTCTCTTCCATGAAGTCTGTCAGAGCCTCATTTATTTTCCATGCACACAATTAATCTTAGCCAAGTGGCTTCCACTTTTTTCGCGTTTAGATAGTTGGTTCCGCCGTCATTGCTATCACTTCTATTTAATACCAATGCACGTGGCACCCACGTGGGCTCGGTGACTTCGCTTTTTACACGTCCTCACCAACAGTCATTTCTCTGGGTTTCAGGTCTCCTACCGTCTTCCATCCTGTGTCCTTGCCAAGTGTGATAAAATTTCCCAGACCTGGATGTTTGATAATATCTTAAGTTTACGATATGCTTTGCTTTTTGGTTCTCTTCATGAAACTAACTTTTCAGGAAATCAAACATCACGGTGGTAGGATCTTTGGACCCCGAAATAATTATTTTGATGAATATATTTTGACGGTCGCTTTGCCTTGTAGGTTGTCAGAGTTCATATTCCAAACATGTCTGAAGCGTCTGCATCATCTCCTCCCGAAAGTCCAGAGCTACCAACCACAGCAGAGACCAGGGCAGCAACAAAGTCAAAGATGGAGAAGGCCCTGGAAAAGATGCCCCTCACCATGAAATTTATACAGGATAATGTCATCGTGGGCTCGAAGATTGAGTCCAAGGTAAAGCTGATAACCGACACTAATGTCAGAACATGGTCGGAGATGCAAGCCTTGGTGAAGATAATGCACATCCAGCGACAGGCTGGAGATCAATTGGCGATCAACTTCGGGAACTCTGAAATCCTCTGGGCGGCTTGCTTCCCGTGCTCCGTGAAATCCCCGGAGCTTATCCTGACACTGGCGAATAACTACAACTCTTATGTCCGAGCCATTATGCTCGCGGCCGCAAAACCTATAGGATACCCCACTCCTATGGTGTCTCTTGATCCTGTCACGTTCCAAACAAGCCTGGGGATCCCACAGTTTGACAAAGCCTCAGTGGTCACAAGGACTGATGCCTTGACCTAGTTCACACAACTGGAGGATGCTGCCTGGGTATACATGAATACCCATTGGCTCAAGGTCCCGAAGATGGACCCAAAGGGAATAAGATAGAGATTCCCCGCTTTGAATTCAAAGAGAGCATCCAGATGGGGATGATAGCATTGGCCCGGGTCTTCAGGCAACCCTCCACCCAAGAGTTTGCCAAATGGATGTACTGTTCCCTCCTTGGCATCGGCACCAAGGGAGGATACTTCAACTAGGCGACAATAATTGCTAACCATGTCGACTCCCAGTTCTAGCAATTGAACCAGAAGAAGAAGTTTTATATGTCTTCCTACATTTTCTGGGCCCTAGCGCACCAGAGGCCCCATTCTCACGGCCTACTCACTGATGGCATACTCGGGATCAGCCTGGGGCAAAAGGCACCGTGGGACCATTTCCCACAGGTTCAATGGGAGGCCAGCTTCCCCAGTTTTTGCTGGGTAAATGATGCATTCATTTACTACCATTTGCTTACACCCACTCGGGATGTCGGATACTGCCTATCCACTGAGGCGATGAAGTTGGTCCATAATTATGGACATTACTATATTCAGTTCCAGCAGCATACATACATTAGGGTTGCCAGCTTCACCGGGAAACCCTACTTGTTGCCCAGGCATTGCGGGGACAAGGTCATGTTGTTGGAATACTGCCAGCAAATAATGGAGGTGCATGCCTTCTTTTCCCTCAAGAAGGTCCCCAACGTCCTATTCCCAATCACCTGTGGGAACTACACCTGCAGTCTGGCTGCCGCAAAAGAGGTAGACAATGAATTAAAAAGCTAGAACCTGCAAGAATTTTATCTAGCACGGAAAAATTTTGATCAGTACGGCAGAATTGCAGTGGCAATGCCCCGGGCTTCAGAGCCCCATCACATACACATGGAGGTCTTCTGGGTAGATTGCCAGGATGATGTGGATGTGCAGAGCCGGCACTTCATCAGAATGACAGCCGAAATGATGCATAAATTGAAGCTCCATAAATTCCTGGTGGACTTCTCAGATGCCGCCCCCACCATCGATCCCCAGTACAAAGAAAAGGGGATCGATAAAAAGGCCCTTCCACCAGTGAACTGGGGTGCCCGAGAAGGGCCCACGATCAAAGACTTCACCCGAGAGGTAGTAGAGTGAAGCCACGCCTACTTCAAGAAGGTGTGCCCTAGGAGTACCCGCTAAGCAGCCCAGCCGACACCAAAGTTAACTCTGCCACCGGTACCTAAAATGACCCCGGGGGCCAGGACTTCTTCACAGGGGGTAGATAAGGGAAAGAGAATAGCTACAACTCCTTCTACGCAAGAAGTCCCCATTACAAAACAAATAAAATAGTCAATGGCGGCCTCCCAACAAATGAGGGAGCAGTTAATAACGAAGCTGGCCACCGCACCACTTATGACCGGGCCACTTCATCCTCCTTCCTACCCGTCATTGGAAGCCTTAATGGTCAAGGCGATGAGGGTGGATCCGCTAGAAGCAGCAGCAATAAGAGATGCGGGACCTCCTCTAGTTATCCAGAGGAAGAAAAAGCTCAGCAAAAAGCCCAAGGCAAAACCAGTGCTGGAGGCGTCCCTCCCCTGAGAAGTAGAGATGCTTTCTTCCAGTTGCCCGGAGCCAGAGAAAGAAATAGAGCCCACAGAGGTCCCAGCCAGTCCCCCTCTGAAAGAGTAATTTGATGTATTTGTGGCTGATGAGTTCGGTAACTTGCAGGGGGATGATGTACAAGTAGAGGAAAAAGTCCCAGGGAAAGAACATGAGGCTGCAGAACAAGAGGCTAAGGAGCAAGAGGATGTAGAACAAGAGCCTGCACAGGAACAGGAGCAGCAGGTAGAAGAAAAGGAGCCAGAACTGAAAATTATCTCCGAGGCTCAAGTAATGCAAGGTCCGGGAGTGGACCAATAGAAACCAAGTGAAAAAATGGCATCAGCTGGGGGAACCGGACCTTCGAGAATAACCGTAACCCCAGCTGCCACGTTCCAAGTTCCACTCTCGGGATCCTCTTTTGGGCAGGTGATCATAGTGGCCCAAACTCTGAATCTTGGCCCAACACCTCCCCTACTGCCAACAGAGGAAGGGGCCCTGACAGAAGAAGAATAAAGAGGGCAAGAAGAAGAAGAGCAGCTCGAAGAAGAAATCCCCGAAGAATCCTACCAAGGTCCAGACCCAGCAATAGACATACAGGACAAGGCTGAGGAGATGGAGATCGAAGAAAATGTTGCTGCAGAAAAGGATGGGGCAGGGAGAGGAATGGATGAGGTCCATGCCGCTGAAGAGCAACAGCCACCAGATACTAGGAAAGAATCAGGAGAACAAACTCTGGCAGGAAGGCCACCCCTACCACCTCAATGGCTGATAGAAAGTAGAAAAAGAAAAGCTCAGTCCGCTTCGGTGATTCCTCTCTCCCTGGCTGAAATGATGGCCCAAATTCAGGCCCCGCCAAAAGCAAATAAAGCCCAGACAGTTCACACTTTAGAACTGGGCCGGGTGGAGAAATAGTTGCCGTTGTGGCAACACCTCCCCTAGACACCGATGAAGCAACCGCGGATCCCACAGACTACAATGTTGTAGAGGTATCCCTAGGGAAAAGGGGAAATCAAGGTGACATAGAATTGCTAAAGGAGGCAACAAGGACAGTGGAAGCCTGATATGAGAAAGAGGCCCAGAGGCTCAAGGCTGAGAAGGAAAAGAATGCAAACCTTATGGGTTTGCTTACTGAGCTGGCATGACCCATCAATACCGCTCCTTCGGAGACCTCCGCATCAGAAGAACTACCACAGAGTGACATAGATTCCCTGTGAGTAATGAAAAAGAAAGCCCAAGCAGTGAATAAATGGGTCGCCCTGCAGATAGGAAACACCCAGCGTTTCCTAGCGTCCACTCTCCCAGATCTATAAACGTCATGGAAAGTTATTCATCAAGCGGAAGCGCTTATTGAGCAGTGGGAGAGTGACGCCAAAAATTACCAAGCATAGAAGGTGGAGCTCGAAGAGCTCCTCGCCTTGGGAGAAGACATGATTTCTGAGTCTAAAATTCTGGGTGAAGAGTCACTTAATTTTGTAAGAACGCAACACTCTAGACTTGACCTCACATTGGAGGTAACCAAGCAACTGGTAGAGTCCTTGCAAGAGAAGGTAAATACTGTAAAATATTCTTTTAATTTATACAAGTCTTTTGTAATAAAGGCTTCTGGGGCTGATCCCCTTAGCACGGATACATATACCCCCGAAGATTCAGTTTTGGGGAGTTTTGATGAAATGATGAAGTCTCGGTATCAATCCCCAGAGGGGATAGATGGGGCCCAGATGGAAAAATTAACCAGCATGATACTCAAAGGTCATGACGCGGCGAGGATGGCAGATGAGTTTAAAGAGAATATTCCGGATCTCGGGGAACAAGTTGAGATGGCCAAGCACAGAAGGGCCAGCCTGAAGGATGTAGATGAAGATGGCATTTCCCACCTCCTCCAAGCCTTCAATGATAATAAGAAACCTTGAGCTTTCTCCGGAGGCCTGGGGGAACTCAAGTGTTGGGCATTCTTTATTCTTTGGGGATGTAAGTTCCTGGAACTCGGAGTCCCGGATCCAAAATTTTGTATTCTTTAAAGTGATTTGTGTCTCGGTCCTAGAGGTCGACCGATCACTTTCAGAAGCGGTTAATAAAGGCTGTCAAAGTGTAGTTGGCCACATCAAGGGGGGTTGGCTTGGCAGTTGGTCTTCTGACAGGGTGGTCTTCCCAGGGTTCCACTCAAGGGTACACCTAGCACATTGGAGACAGGGCGCCACATTTCCTATTTATGAGGCGTGTAGCCTCGGTCCCCGGGGGACCTACTTTCTTCTTTCTCCTCTCTGGCTCTCTTCTCAAGGTTGATTCTTCCGCTGTATATTCTTGTCTTATTCCTCTGACATGATAGACCTATTTCATCTCTAGGTCTTTTGTAGGGTGGCACAGGTAGTATCGGCCCCCGGATATTGTATTTTATTAAAACTTGATGAAAATAGGGTTAGGGTTAGAAGAGAGTTGTATAAATAGGTGGACTGGCCCATTTCCAAGGGTCGACAAAATTGATGATTTTATTGCCCATAGTAATAGCAAAGAGATTTCTCTTTTTTCAAGTTGCAGAGCTCAGTGCTCCATTGTTCTGTCCTCAATAGTTAGATGCTCCCCTAGAGCCACCATTGTATCATGCACCAGTGCTTGCTAGAAGGAATATTAATAAAGAAGGAAGAATTCTTGGCAATGACATTGTTGGCATTCCAGCTTCTGTGTTAATGGTATTTCATGTTTTAATGTTCTTTATGTCTTCTACTCTGATATGTTAAAATAGCTTAACGACCTCTTTACTCCCGCTACTGATAAAATGCTAGCTGATGGTTATACATTTCTTCAGTATTTAGCGTAGTCTATCAGAGTATTATCGATGTTCTGAATATTTCAGCATGATTATAGTTAGATGAAATACTTCTAACCCTGCATGATCTTTTTCATTTTATTTGCTAAGTATAGAATGCTAGGGGAAACCTTGCTATATTGAATCTCCGGAGGTTTTGAGTTGAAAAAACCAGCTATCCCCCTCGAAAACAGTCACTTCTCCCAACCGATCCCTGCACCATCGTGACCCGACACCCAGGTGCTTGAAGGCCCGGGGAATTTATTTTACCCAGATAACCTTTGCAGGCCGAGTTGGCCGGTATCTCTGGAACCCGGTGACAACTTATGACTGTTGGCGGACCCGGTCAAGAAAACCATGTCAACAGAAACTGGCGCTAGAAGGAGGGCATGAACTCATCCCCTTCCCAAGATTCTGATTTTACACCTCCTAAGGATTCTCTGAGTTATAGTTTTAGGAGACAAGCCTTCAGTGGAATTGGATCTTTCTCCCTAGTGAAATTTTAAAGAGTCCTAGGTCTACCCCGAATCTTAGAAGGTTTGTCGAACTCGAGCCCCCTGCTCGAAAGAAATGGACCTCAAAAATCATACCAGCCACTATTGTTTGGGGATCTACCATACATCTGAATACCCAAAATCCTCAGACAATTCCGGGAACTAGTGCCCAAACTACCCAACATATAGTTCCTCCAATGGCTGTGTACTTCGAAAACACCAGGTCCCCAATGGGAACTTTTTCGGGCGCAATCAACGACTTACCCTCCCACCCGGAGAAGATCTGCCCACGATATGAGCACTTAGGCTCACAAACTGTGGAAGAACACTTACAGGCATACAAAGATGCCATGAACTGACACCGGATCCAACATGAGGATGTTGTGACCCGCATGTTTCCCTTATCTTTAGGGCAAGGTGAGTTGAACTGGTACCTTAACCTTCCTGCCAATTCCATAAACAGTTGGTAGGACATGGAGGACGCCTTTCTGGCTGCCTTTCGCGTGCATGTGGACCCAGCCTAGTCCCATAGCCAGTTCATCTCCATTAGGAAGGAACCCAATAAACCTCTTGTAGCATTCAACCATAGGTTCCAGCGCGCCCTGAAGCGGTGCATGGGCCCCTTCATTCCATCCCCAGAGTTAACCATACAGACCTACCTCAACGCGATGGACCCTTTCATCGCCACTCTCCTTTGGAGAACAACCGACGTGGGCAACCGAGATACCTTGGCAAAAGTCTACAACTTGGCCCTAGAACTTTCCCGTGGTCTCAACAAATCCCTGGGCGGGATTGGGCAGAGCACGCCTTTCAACATGATCCCCGGTGGAACTGCGTATGCTAGGGGATACAACCCCAATCTGGCAGTAGGTGCCCCCTCGATGATGATGAATCCTCTGCCACCCTTGATAGACCAGCAGGCATGGTATGTTTACCCAATCCAAACTCAGATAACACCGGGTCTGGAAGTCTTCCCTTGGAATTAGCCACTGTAGGCACAACAATCTCAGACATAATCCCCTGGAGTGCCCTTCTTCTAGTCATCCGCGACTGGAGGACTGCCACCTTGGACTCTAGCTAATACTGCTGCCTTCCTGGGAAGCCCACAATAATCATAGCTGTCGCATTGTGACACAAACACTCAGTTGACCGCCAAGGTCGAATCCCTCCAGTGAATGTTGTCCACTCTGACTATGGACATGGGCCAGCTGAAGGCGGGGTCCTACGCGCCCTAGAATTAAAATTCCTAGAGGGGAAACATTTTCTCTGGCCAATGAAACAATAATTCCAGAGGAAGAAACTTCAACAATGGGTCTAGGCCCAACCAATAGCAATGGAATAATAATACAAACACCGGAGGCCCACCTCTGAACCAAAACACCAACCAAAATGGTGCTGGACCATCACATTTCACACCAGTCGCAGACTACCAGCCCATGACTAACTGGTGTAGATTACACGACACTATTTCTCACAACGAGGTAAATTGTGCCACTTTAGAGAAGGTCATCATGATCTCCCAGCTGGACAGGTAGCAGTTGCACGATACTACCCCTCCAGAGCCTCCTATCCAGGAAACAACCCATAGTGCCTTCACCTGTGACACCATGTTCTTCGGGACTTCCAGAGAAGATGAAGAAGAATCTGAATTGCAGGGATTCTTTGATGAATCCATTCTGCCCTTCGAGGCCAACGCCTTTACTAACCCACGGACTCCATACAATACTCAGAGTCAGATTGGTAAAGGACCAATTTACACACCTGTACCCCCTACCAAAGATACTCCTCCTCCCCGGAACAACACAACTGACCAATCTGCTCCAAAAGGTCCTAGCTCTAACCAAGCAAAAGATCTCATAGAGGAAAATCGCCAGTTCCCGGGAGGAAGATTTGACATTACGAAAGTGTTAGAACAGACCACTACCTCCATGACCTTGATGGAGGTTTTGTTGAACTGTCCCGAGTAGAAGAAGTCTCTTCTAAAGCTCTTAGGGAACCTGGAAGCCATCAGCCACCCGCCCAAGACTGTCTCATTCAAAGATGCTAATGCGGCTATCTTCCGGGGAAACAATGAGGATCCTCCCTTCTTACTAGGCCTGAATATACACGGCAAGAATATACATAATTACCTAGTGGACTCTGGAGCTTCGGGTAATATCATGCCCCTGTCTATTTGTCAGAAACTCAGATTCCACCCCACCCCATCTAATGGTGCAGTAATCCAGCTAGATAAGACTGTTGTAAAAATGGTGGGGGAATTGAAGAACGTCCGGATACATCTTATTCAGGACCCCAGGATAGCCAATATCATTGACATCTAAGTGGTGGACATCCCAGAGACTTACGGGATGTTACTAAGTCATAATTGGTCTAAGTCCTTGAATGGATACTTTTTGACCGACTTCACCCACTTATGGCTTCCATGGGAAGGAGAATCCAATAAGATTTAGGTTGAAAGCAAACCCCAGATGAAACAGGCCCTTACCGAAGTTGGGAGGGTCAATGAGGTCTTTTTCTCTGAGACTTCCCTGGGGGTGTACAAACTGTTTGAAATCTTAACATTTGATTTTATCCCCAGAGAAGATCCTACCATACTACAGAGAGCCCAAGACCTCAAAGATAAGATGAGAACTGAGGTAGACTCTCAAGACACCACAACAACTCCTGCCACACTCCTGTCTGACACTTGGTGCCAAGTGCACTACCAAAAATATTCAGAGCTTGAGTGTGGGCCATGTCTCTCGATTGCTAATCGACACCTTGATACCCTTTGAAATAAGCAACATGTAATGGATTTCTCAGGACCCAGTACTCCTACGGGATGCACGCGTTTGGTGCCATCTCCCAGGGAATCCCAAACCCAAACACCTCCGGAAGTAAAATCCACTTTCACGCCGGTAGTTCGGGAGATACCCCCTAGGTCTCCCAGCAAGAATCCAAAAACTACCTTGCCCCAACCCCGGATTACAAACAATGACTTATGGACCCTTAAATTCGATGGGTCCTGATCCAAACAAGGCTATGGGGCTGTGGTAGAACTAATCAACCAGCAAGGAAAGTCCTTCCTCGTGTCCTACAGACTACAATTTAACTGTACAAATAATGTTACAGAGTACAAGGCTCTGGTCCTTGGACTCTTATTTGCGTTAAGGAAAGGTATCACCCACCTCCGGGCTCTGGGAGATTCAGAGTTGATTGTTAAACAAGTCCGGAGTCAATACACATGTCACAATAAAAGGCTAGCCGCATACCGCAACCAGGCTTGGAGCCTCATTGAGGATTTTGATGCCTTTGGCATTGACCTCATTCCCCGGAAATGGAACTATGTCCTGGATTCCCTCACCATTTCTGCCAGCACGCTCGAGCCAATGGCTGGCTCATGACTCTAAAATTTTTCAGTTGAGATGGTCCCCACCCCGTCCATCCCGGATAATGTCACCCACTTTTAGGTCTTTGAGGACAATCAACACATCCTAGCCTTTATGGTGAATGTTGGTGTCTTTGAGGATCAGATAGTGGAGGAACGAGACCATGACGATACTGGGCAGGGTGATGAAGATGATGGGATCATGGACCTACCCACTAACACCATCCCAAAGGGGATGGTTGCGCTGGAATGAATCTTCGACTCAGACCCTCATGCCCGTGAGAAGGTGTCATCCTCCCCTGAGGGAGGAAAATTTGAAAAGGCTAACATCGGCCAGCCCGGTGAAGAAAAGATCATTCACATCGGTACCTCCTGCTCCCCTGAGGAAAAGGAGAAGATTCTCGCAGTTCTTCGAGAATACATCAACGTAATTGCCTGGGGTTATGAAGACTTAAGAACGTATGATACATCCATCATGACCCATACTATTCCCCTGAAACTCGATGCTAAGCCCTTCCGACAGAAGCAAAGACTGGTCAACCCCTTGATAGAGCCTCTGATTCATCAAGAGGTAGAAAAACTGCTGTCAACCCAGATAATCTTCCCAATCCAGCACACTACGTGGGTTGCCAACCTGGTCCTTGTCAGGAAGAAGAACGGTGAGATCCACCTTTGCATGGATTTCTGAAACTTGAATAAGGCCTCCAAAAAAGATAATCAGCCTCTCCCCTCATTGGACGAGGTGTTGCAGATAGTAAATGGATCTCAGATGATGTCCTTCTTGGATGGATATTCAGGATATAACCAAGTCATGGTCAAGTATGAGGATAGAGAGAAAATAGTGTTTACCACCAAGTGGGGAACGTTTGCATACAGGAGAATTCCCTTCAGTCTAGTCAATGCAGGGGCTACATTTCAAAAGGCCATGGACATTGCGTTCGAGGGCCTCGTAAATCAGTGCATAATCATCTATATAGATGATTTGACTATCTTTTCCTGGGATAGGCATGACCATGCCGCCCATCTCGCTCAAATCTATGAGAGATGTCGCCGATATGGAATATCCCTCAACCCCAAGAAGTGCATATTCGGGGTCACTGAGGGAAAGTTGCTCGGGCACATTGTCTCTGAGAAGGGTATATCCATAGACCCTGATAGAGTCGAAGCATTGCTAAACTTACAAATGCCTGGCAGCAAGAAAGAAATGCGATCCTTCTTCAAAAAAATCAACTTCGTCTGGCAGTTCATTATGGGATTCGCAGAAATAGTCAAACCGCTCAATGAGATGATGAAGAAGGATACCAAGATTGAGTGGGGTCCTGAGGCAAAATAGGCATTTTCCCAAATCAAACAGACAATAATGGAAGCACCCATCCTGGCTAGTTTGGACTATTCCCTCCCGTTTTACATTTACTCATTTGCTTCGCCGCATTCTGCTATGGCAGTGTTGACCCAAAAAGTTGAAGGAGAGGAACAACCAATAGCTTTCATGAGTTCCCCCTTTAAGAACACTGAAGTGCGGTATTCACCACTAGAAAAATAGGCCTTTGCTCTAGTTTGGGCCGTGAAGAAATTCTAGCATTATATTCTCCGGAGCAAAGTACATGCTATCATTCCGGACCATGTCGTCAAATCCCTGCTGATGCAGAGTGAATTGGGCAAGAGATGGGGGAAATGGATGGCCATCCTCTAGGAATATGACTTAGAAATGTAGCCCATGAAGATAGTCCGCGGCCAAGGACTAAGTCGAGAAATGGCAGAAGAGACTCCCCGCATAGAATGTCAGACTTACACGGTGGAGTCTATTACCCAAGATCCATGGTATACCAATTTGGTATACTTGTTGCTAAATAATAAATGCCCAGAGGGGTTACCTCCCCACAAATATCGCACCCTATGGATGAAAAGCGCCCACTTCATGATTAAAAATTCTGTGCTTTACCGCAGAAACTAGGAGGGAGTGTACCTCTGTTGCATCGACAGAAACCAGGCTGTAAGAGTGATTGATGAATTCCACGGATAGTTTGGAACTGGACATGGCTCAACCGATGCCACTGCCCATCAGATCCTTTAGGCCGGATACTACTGGCCCTGTATATTCAAGGACATTTACGCTCATGTCAGAAAATGCCATACTTGTCAAACCGCAGCGCATCGTGAACGTAACCCAGCTATGCCTCTACAACCAGTCTATGAGGCTAGACCATTTGCCCAATGGGCATTTGACTTCATTGGGGAAATCAACCCTAATTCATCTACCAACCACCGATACATCCTTACTGCTACTGATTACTACACTCGGTGGTCTGAAGCTATACCTTGCAAAAACAACACGGCAGATGTAGTTATCAAGTTCTTGGAAGAAAACATCATCACAAGATTTGGAATGCCCTTTGCTTTGGTATGTGACAATGGTCCGGTTTTTTCTTCAGCGCAGTTACTTGAATGGACCTACAATCGAAGGATCACTCTGAAGTTCTCCAGCAACTATTATCCCCAGGGAAATAGCATTGTTGAATCAACAAACAAAAATCTACTTGAAGTGATCAAACACCTGTTAGAACAAAATCCCCAGGATTGGCACCAAAAGTTGAAATTCGCCCTCTGGACAGATCGCATTCGCGTCAAGGCCGCCCTGGGAACATCCCCATTCCATCTGGTTTATGGTCAAAACCCTGTATTCCCAGTCAACTTACAGATCCCAATTTTACTGTTTATGTAGGAATTTAATAACAGGGACAACATCGTGGAGGTTCAGCTCTTGAATCTAGTGTGAATGGAAGAACAGCGAGACGCAGCCCTTGAACATTTCGCGCGTCATCAAGCAGTGGTAAAAAGATGGTTTGACAGGAGAGCCCAATATAAGACTTTTCAGATCTCAAATCTGGTTCTGCTGTGGGACAAGGCCTGGGAGCAAAAAGGAAAACATACCAAGTTTCAACGGCTCTGGCTCGGACCATACCTCATCTCAGAAATCTGCGGGGCAAATACTTACCGCCTTAACACTCTGACTGGGGAAGCTGTCGCATTGCCCATTAATGGATAGTTTCTCAAACACTACTTCAAGTACGGTAAGTTTGTCCAAGGTTGTATTATATGTAAATCCTTCCGCTTGTAAATATCTCTTTCGGGTGTCTCATTGCGAGGTGTCATGCCTTGTAAATAGCCTTGTCGGCTGTCCTCCGGGATAGTCCCCTTTTGTCGTTTATGTTTTTTGTTTTCGATTTCCTTTCAGTCCTGGTGTTTTGTTCCATATTACAGGAATTGGAATGCTTCGCGTAACTTTGGCCTCCAGTACAATGTCTACAGCGTGGTGAACTTTAGAATCTATCTTTAGCACATTGGAGTCAACCCGGTCTTCGGGGTTGTTTTACGGGTTATGGCACGTTTTGAGCAATCTCCATTGGGTGTTGTCTCTGGGCAATCAGTGAACACAAATAATATAAGAAACAAGTAATCGGACACACTGAGGGTAGATCGGCTGTACTGATTGGTTGACCCAGGTCTGAAACTTTAAAGAATTCTTCCTGGGTTCGGAGCTTTATCCTCTCTTCAAACATCCAAATATAGGTGGATAGGTGAAAGAAGTACCGCCATTAAAATTAGCTAAGCTTAAGCTTAATGGTGAAAGAAGTACTGCCTTACCCATCTGGAAACAAATAAAATAACAAGAGGAAAAGCGGGGTAAAACTCTGGTCTCCGGGGGAAGCGAGCGAATGGATGACTGGATCAATGTGATTAGTACCTCTTCTCTATTCCTCCCAGAGGTCATCGGCTTGATTTCCTTCCAAAGCACACATGATACCACTGATGAAGGGATACGAACTAATTCCCATGTGGTTGGATTCTCTCAGATATGTTGCTCTTCGCCTGTTAGACGCCACGGGAGTGGCTTGTTCCAGTTTTGCTAACCAGAGATTCTATAGTTCTCAAATGCACGGAGGCATTTGTCCCAGATAGTCACCATTTTTTATTCCCTGCATCCCCGTCCCTACATTTTGTGTGCAAAATTTTGGGTCCCCTTTTTTTTTGTTTTGTTTGCGGCTTTGCCTTGCCTTTCTTTCCCTCTTTGTTTTCTTTCTCTGGGGTTTTCTTCCCCCGGTGTGGTGTTTCATTCATTCAGTTTTCGTCTCTGGGACTCCGATCCTGGAGGTTGTCCTTCATTGGAAATCGGATTCCAGACTCTGGGATTCTCCGCCATGATGTTCTTAAGGATATTATCACGGGAAATCCCCAGGCCCGGAGTCCGAAGGTTTCGCTTGTCCAGAGATCGCCGGAAGGAGGAGGATTACCTTTTTTACCACGGGTATAAATAAAGATTATCTGTCACCTTCACATTTACCGTGATTAAAACCTTCAATCACTTAGAGCAAATTAGAGAGCGGTTTCAAAGTGATTAACAGAGCATTTGCAGAGAGTTTATAGTAATCAGCGCTTAACAAGTTGTTGTAGAGCTCCTACAGTAAATCCTCCTTTTTTCCTTCGTCTTCTGCGTTCTCAGGTTGGTATTTCTGCTTTCCCTCCTCTCTATTTTGCTTCCACTCTCTGGCTTTCCTTTGGTTTTTGTTTGTTTTTTTCTTGTCTTGTCTCGTCTTGTTCCTCTGTTTCGTCTGGTTCCCTGTTTCTGGTTCGCCGCTTGTTGGTGGGTCGGCTTTGCCAGAGGGTTGTCTGCCATCTTGTATTTCTACAAAAAATTTATCATTTTTAGCGTTAGTTGAATGTTTTTAGCTTTTAAAACACATTTTTTCCAAGTGTCACGCAAGGAAACAGTTTCCTTGCACCGGGCCTGATCGCCCTTCACACGAGAAAATTGTTTCCTCACGTGGTTTGGGGTTTTCGCGCGCGGGCCCCTCACTAGAGCGCGTGGGAAGATTGCGCGTGAGATGTGCAAGATTCCTAGAATCTTGCGCAAAGAGACATCCCGCTTCACGCGAGCTAGAAAGCTCGCACGGCAGCAGAGTTTCCTCACACAAGAAAAGAGTTTCATCACATGGGAAATGGAAAAAAACCAAAAAAAAGTTAATTTCTTGCATCGCAAATTCAACTAGTTGAACTGTATGTCGAGTAGTTTGGTAGTTGCATGTGTTGTCTTTTGCTTTGAAAAATCATCATTGTTGAGGTACTGATCCCATTTTGTCCTTTTGTGTTACACATCGATCTCCTAGATATTGGTTTCAGGTCCCATCATCCTGTCATGGGTGAGTTACTATAGAGATTATCAGATGTCGGTGGGGCCCACATTAATGGGTTAGGATTGACATATCTATGTGATGTACCCGATATTCAGGTAAATCATAGATTGCTTGGGGCCTTAGTTGAGCGTTTCCATTCAGAGACAAATACCTTTCATCTACCACAAGCAGAGATGACTGTGACTCCGAAGGATGTGTACCAGATATTGAGAGTGCCATTCCATGGAGCTCATGTTGAGTACTGCACGCAGTCGAGAGATCGTACACAAGCTTTGAGAACCATCTTTCAGGATCAACTGGTAGTGGGCCAAGCTATCTCCTGGGAGGAGTTGATACAAACATATGGCTAAGATTACACATTGGTAGTCATTCTTGCATTGTTTCTAAGCTGTCATCTGGTACCAGATCGTGGTCAGCACAGTTTGGAGTGTGGCTAGGGCATTATGCTCTAGAAGATCCTAGATGTACCCGTAGTGACATATGGATGGGGCAAGTGTATACTTGCACAGATGTATGATGAGATGCATGAGGTTGTGTATCAGGGTGCCTGCACTATGGCAGCGGGAGTAGTTGTATTACAGATCTAGGCTTAGGAGCACCTTCCCGTATGTAGGCCAATTTTCCATGATACGCGGCAGCCACTAGAGCCGTATATTTATAGATACGCCAGTCTGATGACCCAGCCCGCGCTGGGTAAGACTAAGCAGTGGCGAGGACAGATGGATTATATGGCTATAGTAATATGATGACCATGGGCTACTACTAAGGTCTGGGATGATGCTCGTCATGAGTTGTCATACATGTTCTGTTCGTATCCTCTGATAGGGTGTACCATCACAATTATTGAGCGATTCTTGCTTACACGTGTGTTGCGCCAGTTTGGGAGGCCTCAGGATGTGTCTCTCAAGTACTGTACATATGTCTGATTCATCGATGAGATGAAGAAGGGGTGGCAAAGGCAGCTGGACAGGGGGCATAGCATGATAGATGCATGGGTACCACCATCTCGATGGGATTATATGGCAGCAGTGACAGATGTAGGTGAGACTCCTGCATATAGAGATCAGCTCTTAGCCCATCCATTTCCTAGGTTCACATCGCCAGTGGGCCAAATTCCTCTAGTGGTGCAGCCACCACCATAGCAGCAGCCATAGCAGTTTCCTCTTCCAAGACAACAACCTCAGGGACAGCAGCCACAGCAGCCACAGCAGCCGCCACTACAGCAGCAGGATAGAGTGGTACAGCCACGTATATAGTAGACTACTATCCTTGTGAGGCCTATGGGATCAGATGTAGGTGTTGGCCCTAGTGGTAGCCAGGATAGAGCTGTAGAGAAGGGTGATGATACTGCCATGGCCAATGCGGTTCTGACTGACGCTCCAGCAGGTGAACAGGTGACCCAGCTATAGGAGGCTCTCCGTAGAGTGAGGGAGAGAGTGCGATAGACGCAGAGAGAGCGGGATGACCTTCACACATAGGTGGTCATCAGAGATACACAGATATCAGAGTGGGATCGGGAGGTCTGAGAGTTGCAAGAGGCACTGGCTAGAGCATAGTTGGACATCAGATATGAGTCTTCTTAGGCAGCTTACTATTATGCTACGTATACTCTTGCAGTTCCTGAGGCAGCATATTAGATTCTTCCTTTTTCAGAGTATGCTAGTGCTTAGGCTGTTCCACAGGGACAACTGCCAGCAGGACCACCTCCACAGGGTCCACCTCCACAGCAGCAAGGGATGCCCCCACCTCCACCTCCTCTAGGTGGTTAGGTTATGATGTATTTTGTACCACCATTTTGATCTATTGTGCTCGAGTAGCACCCTTGTATATTTAGACCGATCAATATATATATATATATGAGCTTGATTTTTTTGGCATCATTGTACATGTATATATATTGTTTTAGATTTATGTATGAGATGATTTCCTATATGATTTATATGTATGGATTAGGAATGCAAATGTTTATACATGTGTTTTATTGATGTATGAAAATGCTATGGTAGATGTTAGATGGATAACTGCTATGTATGATTTGAGTTATGCTTATAATGGATGCACATGGAAAATGGATATGTATGTATGCAAATAAATTTTATGGAAATGCAATGAATGCAATAGTACTAATCATCTCATGCAGGGCCTTCGCAATATACAACAGATACTAGCCAAAGAAGGACATGCATGAAGATCAAGAACAAGGATCGGACACTCATGCAGTCAAGAAGAACCATGATGAAAGATGAGGACATTGAAGAATGAGAAGACAAATGAAGAGAGCACCAAAACTTCTACAATGCAAGCCTAAAATGTGGATGCAAGCCCAAGATGTGGATGCAAGCCTAAGCTAAATGCAATCCTAGGACTTTGGTTGTTGGACTCATCGTATTTATCATCATCGGGTGCTTTGGATCATCATAGTCAATACAATCCTTACTAGTGCCATTGCGACCATAAGAATATGAATATGACTTTCATCAGATAAAATATAGGAAACGAATGTAAGCACCAAAGGCACAAAAGCCAAGGTGACCTGAACATTGTTTCCAGTTTGATATAGTAACAGTTCACAAGTAAAAAAACACAGCAATAATAGTCAAGGAGATAGTTTCAATCTCCCCTTGGCGTACAAATAAAAAAGATCAAGGGATGTGAGGCTTTTCCACCTTAATGCAAAAGCTCTTATCACATACACCCTATTTATTTGATGTTGCTGGATCATCAAAACCACACCAACAAGCAGTAGACAAAGAAAATATTAATGAAATTCATAAGAACAGATAGCATGTTATGCCCTGCATCCCTGTCCCTACATTTTGTGTGCAAAATGTTGGGTCCCCTTTTTTTTTTTTTTTTTGTTCTGTTTGCGGCTTTGCCTTGTCTTTCTTTCCCTCTTTTTTTTCTTTCTCCGGGGTTTTCTTCCCCCGATGCGGTGTTTTGTTCATTCAGTTTTCATCTCTGGGACTCCGGTCCTGGAGGTTGTCCTTCATTGGAAACCGAATTCTGGACTCCGGGATTCTCCGCCATGATGTTCTTAAGGATATTATCACGGGGAATCCCCGGGTCCAGAGTCTGGAGGTTTTGCTTGTCCGGAGATCGCCAGAAGGAGGAGGATTACCTTTTTTACCATGGGTATAAATAAAGATTATCTATCACCTTCACATTTACCATGAGTAAAACCTTCAAGCACTTAGATCGAATTAGAGAGCAATTTCAAAGCGATTAACAGAGCATTTGCAGAGAGTTTATAGTAATCAGCGCTTAACATTTTCAGTCGTTCTCAGGCAAATACGAGTGCTTCATGGTGGTGACTCTAACTGTCAGATAACTCGAGCTGTTGCAGAGCTCCTGCGGTAAATCCTTCTTTTTTTCTCCATCTTCTGCATTCTCAGGTTGGTATTTCCACTTTCCCTCCTCTCTGTTTTGCTTCCGCTCTCTGGCTTTCCTTTGGTTTTTATTTGCTTTTTTCTTGTCTTGTCTTGTCTTGTTCCTCTGTTTCGTCTGGTTCCCTGTTTCTGGTTTTGTCACCCGTTGGTGGGTCGAATCTGCTAGAGGGTTGTCCGCCCTCTGTGCAGAAGTGGTCTGTCTGTAAACTTTGTAGATAGCTGTATATATGTTTTTGCCTCGTCTGGTTTTCCCGCGGGCGTCGTCTCACATTATATATTCATCTATATATGTATATAGTTGTAATATAGTCTCTGTATATCTCTTTGTTTCCTTGTATATATCCCTCAGCTCCATGTATATCCTTTCAGGTGGCTTGACAAGCTAGTCGAGTCACCCCTGTTTCTGGTTTTCCACTTCTGAACTCATTTCGGGCCAAAAAACCACCTGTTTGAAACTCGGTTCTCGGCCGGTTTCAAACATGCGGTTTTCTCTCTCTTCCATGAAGTCTGTCAGAGCCTCATTTATTTCCCATGCACACAATTAATCTTAGCCAAGTGGCTTCCACTTTTCATGTGTTCGGACAGTTGGGTCCGTCGTCATCGCTATCACTTCTATTTAATACTAACGCACGTGGCACCCAATTGGGCTCGGTGACTTGGCTTTTTATACGTCCTCACCAACGGTCATTTCTCCACATTTCGGGTCTCCTACCCTCTTCCATCCTATGTCCTTGCCAAGTGTGATAAAATTCCCCAGACCCAGATGTTTGATAATATCTTAAGTTTACGATATGCTTTTCTTTTTGGTTCTCTTCATGAAACTAACTTTTCAGGAAAGCAAACATCACGGTGGTAGGATCTCCGGACCCCGGAATAATTATTTTGATGAATATATTCTGACGGTCACTTTGCCTTGCAGGTTCCCGGAGTTCATATTCCAAACATGTCTGAAGCATCCGCATCATCTCCTCCTGGAAGTCTAGAGCTACCAACCACAGCAGAGACTAGGGCAGCAACAAAGTCAAAGATGGAGAAGGCCCTGGAAAAGATGCCCCTCACCATGAAATTTATACAGGATAATGTCATTGTGGGCTCGAAGATTGAGTCCAAGGTAAAGCTGATAACTGACACTAATGTCAGAACATGGTCAGAGATGCAGGCCTTGGTGAAGATAATGCACATCCAGCGACAGGCTGGAGATCAATTGGCGATCAACTTCGGGAACTCTGAAATCCTCCGGGCGGCTTGCTTCCCATGCTCCGTGCAATCCCCGGAGCTTATCCTGACACTGGCGAATAACTACAACTCTTCTGTCTGGGCCGTTATGCTCGCGGCCGCAGAACCTATGGGATACCCCACTCCTATGGTGTCCCTTGATCCTGTCACGTTCCAAACAAGCCTGGGGATCCCACAGTTTGACAAAGCCTCAGTGGTCACAAGGACTGATGCCTTGACCCAGTTCACACAACTGGAGGATGCTGCCCGAGTATACATGAATAGCCATTGGCTCAAGGTCCCAAAGAGGGACCCAAAGAGAATGAAGATAGAGATTCCCCGCTCTGAATTCAAAGAGAGCGTCCAGATGGGGATGATAGCATTGGCCCGGGTCTTCAGGCAACCCTCCGCCCAAGAGTTTTCCAAATGGATGTATTATTTCCTCCTTGGCATCGGCACCAAGGGAGGATACTTCGACTGGGCGACAATAATTTCTAACCACGTTGACTCCCAGTTCTAGGAATTGAACCAGAAGAAGAAGTTCTATATGTCTTCCTACGTTTTCTGGGCCCTAATGCAGTAGAGGCCCCATTCTCACGGCCTACTCACTGATGGCGTACTCGGGATCGGCCCAGGGAAAAAGGCACCGTGGGACCATTTCCCACAAGTTCAATGGGAAGCCAGCTTCCCCAGTTTTTGCTGGGTAAATGATGCATTCATTTACTACCATTTGCTTACACCCACCCGGGATGCCGGATACCGCCTATCCACTAAGGCAATGAAGTTGGTCCATAATTATGGACATTACTATATTTAGTTCCAGCAGCATACATACATTAGGGTCGCCGGATTCTCTGGGAAACCCTACTTGTTGCCCAGGCATTGCGGGGACAAGATCGTGCTGTTGGAATACTGCCGGCAAATAATGGAGGTGCATGCCTTCTTTTCCCTCAAGAAGGTCCCCAACATCCTGTTCCCAATCACCTCTGGGAACTACACCTGCAGTCTGGCTGCTGCAAAAGAGGCAGACAATGAATTAAAAAGCTACAACCTACAGGAATTTTATCTAGCGCGGAAAAATTTTGATCCGCACGACAAAATTGCAGCGGCAATGCCCCGGGCTTCAGAGCCCCATCACATACACATGGAGGACTTCTGGGAAGATTGCCAAAATGATGTGGATGTGCGGAGCTGGCACTTTATCAGAATGACGGCTGGAATCATGCATAAATTGAAGCTCCATAAATTCCCAGCGGACTTCTCACATGTCGCCCCCACCATCGATCCCCAATACAAAGAAAAGGGGATCGATAAAAAGGCCCTTCCACCAGTGAACTGGGGTGCCCAGGAAGGGCCCACGATCGAAGACTTCACCCGAGAGGTAGTAGAGTGAAGCCACACCTACTTCAAGAAGGTGTGCCCCGGGAATACCTGCCGAGCAGCCCGGCCGGCACCAAAGTTAACTCTGCCACCGGTACCTAAAATGACCCCGGGGGCCGGGACTTCTTCGCAGGGGGAAGATAAGGGAAAGAGAATAGCTACAACCCCTTCTGTGCAAGAAGTCCCCATTACAGAATAAATAAAATAGTCGATGGCGACCTCCCAACAAATGAGGGAGCAGTTAATAACGAAGCTGGCCACCCCACCACTTATGACCGGGCCACTTTGTCCTCCTTCCTCCCCGTCATTGGTAGCCTTAATGGTCAAGGCAACGGGGGTGGATCCGCTGGAAGTAGCAGTAATAAGAGATGCGGGACCTCCTCTGGTTACCAGGAGGAAGAAAAAGCTCAGCAAAAATCCCAAGGCAGAACCGGCGCCGGAGGCGTCCCTCCCCCGAGAAGTAGAGATCCTTTCTTCCAGTTCTTTGGAGCTGGAGAAAGAAACAGAGCCCATAGAGGTCCCAGCTAGTCCCCCTCCGGAAGATGAATTTGATGTATTTGCAGCCGATGAGTTTGGTAACTTGCAGGGGGACGATGCACAAGCAGAGGCAAAAGTCCCAGGGGAAGTACAAGAGGCTACAGAACAAGAGGCTACGGAGCAAGAGGATGTAGAACAAGAGCCTGCACAGGAACAGGAGCAGCAGGCAGAAGAAAAGGAGCCAAAACTGGAAATTATCTCTGGGGCTCAAGAAATGCAAGGTCTGGGAGTGGACCAACAGAAACCAAGTGAACAAATGGAATCAGCTGGGGGAACTGGACCTTCGAGAATAACCGTAACCCCAGCCGCCACGTTCCAAGTTCCACTCCCAGAATCCTCTTTTGGGTAGGTGATCATAGCGGCCCAAACTTTGAATCTTGGCCTAACACCTCCCCTACTTCCAACAGAGGAAGGGGCCATGGCAGAAGAAGAACAAATAGGGAAAGAAGAAGAAGAGTAGCTCGAAGAAGAAATCCCCGAAGAAGCCTACCAAGGTCCAGACCCAGCAATAGACATATAGGACAAGGCTGAGGAGATGGAGATCGAAGAAAATGTTGTTGCAGAAAAGGATGGTGCAGGGAGAGGAACGGATGAGGTCCGTGCCGCTGAAGAGCAACAGCCACCAGATACTGGGAAAGAATCAGGAGAACAAACTCTGGCAGGAAGGCCACCCCTACCACCTCAATGGCTGATAGAAAGTAGAAAAAGAAAATCTCAGTCCGCTCCGGTGATTCCTCTCTCCCTGGCTGAAATGATGGCCCAAGTTCAGGCCCCGCCAAAAGCAAAGAAAGCTCGGATAGTTCACAGTCTTCGAACTGGGCCAAGCGGAGAAACAGTTGCCGTTGTGGCAACACCTCCCCAGACACCAATGAAGCAACCACGGATCCCGCAGACTACAATGTTGTAGAGGTGTCCCTAGGAAAAAGGGGAAAGCAAGGTGAGGTAGACTTGCTAAAGGAGGCAGCAAGGGCAATGGAAGCCCGATATGAGAAAGAGGCCCACAGGCTCAAGGCTAAGAAGGAAAATAATGCAAACCTTATGGGTTTGCTTACTGAGCTAGACTGACCCATCAATATCGCTCCTCCGGAGACCTCCGCATCAGAAGAACTACCGCAGAGTGACATAGATTCCCTGCGAGTAATGAAAAAGAAAGCCCAAGCAGTGGACGAATGGGTCACCCTGCAGATAGGAAACACCCACCGTTTTCTGGCATCCACTCTCCCAGATCTATACATGGCATGGCAAGTTATTCATCAAGTAGAAGCGCTTATTGAGTAGTGGGAGAGTGACGCCAAAAATTACCAAGCATGGAAGGTGGAGCTCAAAGATCTCCTCGCCTTGGGATAAGACATGATTTCTGAGTCCAGAATTCTTGGTGAAGAGTCATTTGATTTTGTAAGAACTCAGCACTCCAGACTTGACCTCACATTGGAGGTAACCAAGAAACTGGTAGAGTCCTTGCAAGAGAAGGTAAATACTATAAAATATTCTTTTAATTTATACAAGTCTTTTGTAATAAAGGCTTCTGGGGCTGATCCCCTTAGCACGGATAGATATACCCCCGAAGATTCAGTTTTGGGGAGTTTTGATGAAATGATGAAGTCCCGGTATCAATCCCTGGAGGGGATAGATGGGGCCCAGATGGCAAAATTAACCAGCATGATACTCAAAGGTCATGACATGGCGAGGATGGCAGATGAGTTTAAAGTGAATGTTCCGGATCTTGGGGAACAAGTTGAGATGGCCAAGCACAGAAGGGCCAGCCTGAAGGATGTAGATGAAGATGGCATTTCCCACCTCCTCCAAGCCTTCAATGATAATAAGCAACCTTGATCTTTCTCCAAAGGCCGGGGGGAACTCAAGTGTTGGGCATTCTTTACTCTTTGGGGATGTAAGTTCCCGGATCCCAGAGTCCCGGATCCAAAATTTTGTATTCTTTAAAGTGATTTGTGTCCCGGTCCCCGAGGCCGACCGATCACTTTCAGAAGTGGTTAATAAAGGCTGTCAGAGTTTAGTTGGCCACATAAGGGGCGTCGGCTCGGTAGTTGGTCTTCTGATAGGGTGGTCTTCCCGAGGCGCCGCTCAAGGGTACACCTGGCACATTGGAGACAGGGCGCCGCTTTTCCCATTTATGAGGCGTGTAGCCTCGGTCCCTGGGGGACCTACTTTCTTCTTTCTCCTCTCTGGCTCTCTTTTCGACGCCAATTCTTCTGTTGTATATTCTTGTCTTATTCCTCTGACATGAAAGACCTATTCCGTCTCCAGGTGTTTTTTAGGGTGGCACAGGTAGTACCGGCCCCCGGATATTGTATTTTATTAAAACTTGATGAAAATAGGGTTAGGGTTAGAAGAGAGTTGTATAAATAGGCGAACCGGCCCATTTCCAAGGGTCGGCGAAATTGATGATTTTTGTTGCCCATAGTAATAGCAAAGAGATTTCTCTTTTTTCAAGTTGCGGAGCTCAGTGCTCCATTGTTCTGTCCTCAATAGTTAGATGCTCCCCTGGAGCCACCATTGTATCATGCACCAGTGCTTGCTGAAATGAATATTAATAAAGAAGGAAGAATTCTCGGCAATGACGTTGTTGGCATTCCTACTTCTGAGTTAATGGTATTTCATGTTTTAATGTTCTTTATGTCTTCTACTCTGATATGTTAAAATAGCGTAACGACCTCTTTACTCCCACTACTGATAAAATGCTAGCTAATGGTTATGCATTTCTTCGGTATTTAGCGTAGTCTATCAGAGTATTATCGATGTTCCCGACATTTCAGCATGATTATAGTTAGATGAAATACTTCTAACCCTGCAGGATCTTTTTTTTTTTATTTTCTAAGTATAGAATGCTAGGGGAAACCTTGCTATATTGAATCTCCGGAGGTTTTGAGTTGAAGAAACCAGCTATCCCGCTCGAAAATAGTCACTTCTCCCAACTGAGCCCCGCACCATCACGACCCGACACCCAGGTGCTTGAAGGCCCGAGGAATTTTTTTTACCCAGATAACCTTTGCAGGCGGAGTTGGCCGGTATCTCTGGAACCTGGTGACAACTTATGACTGTTGGCGGACCCGGTCAAGAAAACCACGTCAACATAGCATACTATGAAAGAGTCAATCATATCTCAACCTATTTCAAGGTTTACAAATGTGTCTATGTTTAGGGTGTTAAGAAACACCATTGTTCTTGTGAGTGCAATGTGTTTGATTGCTATCGAGAGATGTTTACGTCGCGATAAATCCAAAGTGTGTTGAAAAACATAGATGTGTCCAAAGAGAGTGTTGAAAAACATTGTTTGTTTAAGGTGTTGAGAAACACCAGCTTGTGCTAGTAGAGAGTTGTCCTTCAGGACTGACAAGATTACTGACTCAAGTGTAAACTAAAGAGCGATCAAAAATGGGGAGCCATGCCCCGAAGTAACAAATGAATCGAAGTTGAGCCACAATGGATAGAAAAATGATGCAAGAAATCTCAGCAATGTAGCGGCAGTAGGCAGACTCAGTGAGAATCACTGGTGACTGTCGCAAGAGATTCTCAAGCATAAAGATCAATAACAAGATCGAAGCATCAGTAGGAAGATGCAGTGAGAACCACCAGTGACTAATGCAAAGAGAGTCTCAAGGAGAGACGAAGCGCTACGAGGCATCGGCAGACAGACGCAATGAGAACCACTGGTGACTGATGCAAAAAGATAAGACAATGCCCCCTAGACCAGGAACATGCCCCCGAGTATGACCAGTTTCAATCCATGGGAGATCAAGAAAAATCTCAAAGATGGCTGAGAGCGAAATGCACACTAAAGCAGGAAAGCGAACTAAAGCAGGAAAGCAAACTAAAGCGGGAAAGAAAACTAAAGCAGGAAAGCAAACTAAAGCGGGAAAGCAAAGCCAAGACATGTTGCGATAGATAAAGCATTGCGAAACAAGAGGCGCTTGTTTACCAGGTTTTCACCATCTTGGCAGAAATTCTATTTTTGCTACCATGATGCATGTTTACAAGGTTTTCATCAATGGCACATTTTTCTCTTTTTCACTTTTTTTGATTTTTTTGTTTTTCAAATTTTTTGCTCTTTTTTCTTTTTTGATTTTTTGTATTTTTTGAATTTTTCATTTTTTTTAATATTATCAAGGCGCCTGTTTGCCAGGTTTTCACCAAGATAATAGATACATCAAAGCACCTGTTTGCCAGGTTTTCACTAAGATGGTCATTTTTTTTAGGACATTTTACAATTTTTAGGATTTTCTTAGAAATAAAGTATGTACATGAGCATGCAGAAGATATCTTAACTGTAGAATTTCTTCAGGTGAAGAGCATTGATATGCTCTTTGAGTGGTTCACCTTTTGTAGTGGAGAGCTGATAAGTGTCGGACCCAAATACTATAGTAATGATATAAGGACCAAGCCATTTTGGCTCAAACTTCCCTTTCTGAGTCCGCTGTTGTTGATTTTTAGGATTCTCTCTCAGGACGAGATCACCAGTTTGGAAGTCTCTTGGTCTAACTTTCTTATTATAGCTCTTCGATATCCTCTTTTGGTATGCTCTGAGATGATCGAATTCCACCTTCTGACGTTCATCTAGTAACTCAAGCTCTTGAAGCCTAGATATTCTCATGT
>MU226249.1:4023655-4035377 GCA_018584345.1 Thuja plicata
ATCTTCCAATCTCTCTCTCTCTCTCTCTCTCTCTCTCTCTCTCACACACACACACACGCGTGCGCGTGCGCGCGCCTTTATCTCCCCCTTTTGTCTCTACCTCACTCTATCTCCCCCTATCTCAATGTCTCTATATATTTATCACTCCCTTTCCCTCTTTTTCTCTATTCATCGATCTTTCTCTTCTTAGACCTCTATATCTATATATCTTTAAGTCTTTATCTCTCCTGCATTTATATCTCCTTGCCCCTCTCTTTCTTCATTGCTCTACCCCTTTTATATGGCCCTCTGCAACATTATTTCCTAATTGATCCCAAGTAGTGTACAATTATAAAGAAAAAAATATCATTTTTTTCCTTGATCTTCCACATCTCTTCGACGTACCCATTACCGTGAGAGTGAGATTGCTAATTAATAGATAGAGTCAAATGTACATTTGAATACTGGATAGACAATACGTAGCAACCGTGATAATTAAAGTTTCCCTCATTATATAAAGATGATGCATCATCTGCAATCGGCGTGCAGTGGCGAAGACTCATTTTGAATTGACTCAGCAGACAACAGCTAGAGCCTATAACACCCTCTCAAATACTCTGCCCTCATCACTCCCACTCAAAATTCCTCACCTTTCCCACCAGGTGTCCGCATTTCAATGCCTGCGAAACCCCCCACGAGAATCGGCCCGCAACGTTCCGGGTTCGAATCCCAACACGACAGCAACTTTTCAATGACAGAACCCCCCCAACTGATGATCAAAATCAAATGTCTTTCCCTGTAATTACCGCTGACAAGATTCCAAGATACTTTCCCCCCCCTGAAGCGTGCGACTTTCAAACCAATGTATTCCATGATCACCTCAATGACGAATGCTCTCGATTACCCCATAAATTATGCACAAATTTCTCTGTAAAACACTGCGCCCAATTTGCTTTTTCCTGTATTGATCTTAGCATAACAGTCAGCTCGTCAGTCAGATCTGAAGCTTTGATGGGTGCATTGTTTTTGAGGAGTTTGTTGTCTGAGAAGATTCAGGGCATGCGTTTCTGCAGAAGATGCCATTTCTCGCTTCAAATCAATGCCGGTTCCTCGTGTGTTTGTTTTTCCTTTTGTTCCCTTCCTCCAACATGACTTGGCCATTCGCACGCCCAATCTCGATTCCTATGTGACCAACCGCTTATGGAATCTCGATTCCCATGTGACCAGCCGCTTGGGACTCTGTTCTTCTGCGCAGACAACGAGGTTTGAGTCTGTAATTATGGCTTCCCTCCGATCGAGAATCTCGGTCTTCTCTACTCTATGCCTACTTTGTGTTGTCCTTGCCTTTTCTAGGGGTGGCGATATGGATTAAAATGATTGTGTTTACACAATGTTGGTGGATTACATTATAATTAGCTTAAAGGGAGAGTGATTTTTAATTTTTGAATTATGATGCTTTTTTTTGGGTGGGGGGTGGGGGGTGACTCAGGTGTCAATAATTGTTATGCTTTTGTGATAGATATATTTAATTATTGAGGAAATGGCTATACAGTGGACCAAACCTATCTGATAAGACTAATTTTTCCAATTTAAATAATAATAAATTGAAAATTGCAATGCAATTGATTTCTAATTTTTTATTTGATTAATAAATGGTGGGAAACTGTCCAATCTAAGTGTTTTAGTTGGCCGTGTAGACGACGCCAATTATTGATACTAAAGGAGCCCAAAAAATGAAAAACACATGTACCAATAGTTGAGCACACATGTACTAATAGCCGATCATTTTTTACCTTTTCTAGTTGGTAATTGGCCTATTGGTGCACCATTGTTGGGACATTTTGTAACGACTACTAAGACATTTGGCCACAAGTACTGACATTTTTTAGTGAAATGGCTATTGGTGTAAGAGCATAGAGGATATCGGGTGAGCGTTTTGAAATGGTACTTTTGGACCACTTTGCACTCCACGATCCCTACAGACAGATCTGTGAATACCCAAAAGCGGAAACCTTAGCTTTAAGCACTTCACTCACCTACGGAGGTACACCAAAAAAATGGCAAAATACGACTTACAGTTTAGGAGTTTTAGGTGCGTAAAGTTAGCCTGTGCAGCTAATGGTACTCTTCCCCTAACATTTGTTTAGATTAACATTTTGGGTTATAGTTTGATTTGAGTAATAGTTTAATTGGTTGATTAAACTTTGTAAAATGACAATATAGACTTCTTGATTATATCATTCTTCAAGATTCAAAGCTTTCCACGTTATAGTCTCTAGAGAAAATAACCAAGTTCGAGTATAAATTATAAGTGTCTCTCGAATAAAGAATCTATGTTCTCTACCTATTCTATAATTAGTATTTCTTTTTATTTGTGATATAGGAGTGGCTGTGATATTTTGTTGCCCACCTTGACAAATGATGAGGTGGATTGAAATGATGATGTGTTTGACAAGTTTTGATAAATTTTGCTACTGGATTAGATAATAATTGTCTAAAAGAGAGTTAGATTTTAAAATATTTGAATTATCACGATGAAAGACACGATCTACTATTTCCAGATGCAATTTTTGAACTAATGTTTTGGATTACACTTGTGATATTTATGCACTCTTTCATCTTGTTTTCGATTACACTCTATGATCTATATGCACTCTTCCATCTTGATTATGGATCACATAGTGTGATCGAAAATGTCGATGCAAAAAATCACATAATCAAATCTAGAAACAACTAATTATAACATAATGAATTGTAAAAATCAAATATTACTAAATATTTAAACTTTTCCACAATAAATTTTTTTTTAAAAGTGATTATTTCAATTTGAATCTTCTTTATCTTTTAGCAAACCTAAAGAAATTGAACTCTTGACCATCATCTCACAACCCCAAATTGAACCCTTCATCATTTTCTCACAATGCCCAAATTGGATCCTTGATCATTACCTCAAGATTGTTATAGTCCTAATGACTAATATTGAACCTTTTTCCTTAAAACAATGGATACATTACAAATGAGGAATTCTAATATATATGATAATCCGCAATCCAATATAATCAATTGGTGCATCGAGTTATTTACGCACGTCCCATTAAATTTAAGATAATATTGTTAAATAAATAATACGGAAAAACGTGTAAACGGGCGCCTATTCGAACATTTGTCATCCCGTGATTATTATTCGAACAGTCCTAATTTTATGATGATTGCGGAAAGTTCTGTCATCATTCTGTCACGCAAAAATACAAATCTGACGGTCACCCGACAAAATATTTAAAATACAAAGTAAAAAGACAAGGTTGATGTCACTGTCTTGAAGGCGGCGGGCCCACCATGGCGTGTCGTGGTATTGTCAAAGCATTGTAGATCGTACGCCGTACGATTCAATTACTTGAACGTCTACATGTGTTTGTAATTTCTAGATGCCCAGCACGTCACGCTCATAGACTGCGTGTCTTTCAAATCATTTCAATCTCACGTACTTGCACTACAGCAGTTTCCTTTTCTTTTGGTACCGCCAATTTTCAAAAATTTCAAATTTAATGAGCCTAAACATTCACATTTTTCCAAAAAATATTAGGTCTTTAGGATTGGGAAGGATCTTTGTGAGTTTCAATTAATTAATAAATAAGATTAAATGTGCATTTTTTGATAAATGATACATAGATTTTATCACAAGAGATGAAATGCATTCATAGATATATCGAAAATTGCAAGTTCAATATCACCTATCTATAGGTTCAACATTGTAATTAATGTGTTCGAATATGAAGGTTCATTTAGAGATTATACATTTGCTTGTACTAGAGACAGTGAAAGTAATAATTAAGAATCATTTGATTGGCAAGATCATTATAAGAAATACTACAATCAACATATTAGATGTTAGTCAATAAGAGAAAATATAAAATAATTTAATGTTAATTATAAGAAATTAAATTTGCAGTAAACTTAATTTAACTCTTGATTAGAAGATGAGTTATACATGTGAAAGGAAATATATTTAGTTCTTGATTGGAACTTGAACTATGATTGTTAATCACTTGCAAAATCAATTCGTGAATATATAAAAGTGATAGTGTTGGGATGCTAACTACCTTTCAATTTTAGATAGACTTAAAAATTTCATTGGAAGATTCTACATTTCTAGATTAGTTACACGTGACATATATCCAATCTCTAACACATAATCCTTGTCTAGCTAAGTGGGAACTTTTGGAATCTAATTTACTTTAATTCTTTATTTTTGTTGTAAGGATATGTAATATTTAGAAACACATTAGGGATATTGCTAAATTAATATATAGATCTATGATTAAATGTGCATTTAGATTGTTGGACAGATAATACATAGAACTTATCACTACTAATGAAAGACATTCGTAAAAATATTGAGGATTGCAATCTGAATGAAAGTAATTTTTTAAAATACTTCGATTGATGAGATTATTATAAGAAATATATTACTGTCAAAAGATTAGGAAAAGTTGGTAGACAAGAAGAATATTCAAAATAATTGAATGTTAGTTTAAGAAATTAAATGTAAAATAAACTGTAATTAGCTCTTGATTAAACGATGAATCATAAATGTGAAATAAAATATTTTAGCTCTTGATTGGAAGTTGAATCATAATTTTTAATGACTTACAAAATAAATTCATGGGTGTAGAAAAGTCATAATGTTGGGAGCTAAATACCTTTCAACTTTATATAGACCCAAAAACTTCATTGGGCAATTTTGTACTTCTATATCAATCACACATGACATAGATCTAAACTCTAACACATATATTAATCTAGCTAAGTGGAATTTTTTAGGGATCTAATTTGCTCTGGTTATTGATTTTTCGTAACATGTAAGGATTTGAAATATTTAAAAAAACATTAGGGATATTGCTAAATCATTATGGTTTCATATTATCTTTGGGTAAAAGTACAAATCAATGTCACACTTTTATAAAGGAAAAGGTTAGTTCACTAAAATTGTTCAACTTCAACGGGATAAAAATGACACTTTTGTTTGAAATTTGAAGATGATGTAAACTGATGAAATGTGTCAAAATGGATGAAGTTTATGCCTATTATTTTTTTTAAAAAAATTGAAGAAAAATTCATATAATTTTGTAAATTTTAATGCTCATTTTTCAATTGCTGAAAAAGATTACAAATTAGGGGTCTACCTCCCACCAAAAACCTATATGCAAATAAACCATTTTTACTCTAATTTCAAAATATGTTTTAGATGACATGTATAGCCAATGAATGCAAAAAGAAATTTTAATTTTCAATATATTCTCGGTTATAAGTATTCAAAGTCTGACTTACCCAAAATAGATATTTTTCATCTCCCACCTTATTTTCCCTATCAAATCTATACCAATCAAAAAACAAATTACACATCCTCAAAGATGACTCTCTCCTCAAGTAAACCATATAATTTGTAAATTTTTTTCTGATATGATTTATGTTTTCTTTTTCCTTTTATGAATCAGTGTCTTCTCAATTGTTAAAATACTCACTTGCAGTATTTTATAATTCTAATATATTAGATCTAATCAAGACACAATAAAAAATTATATGAGCATATTCTTTACTCCAAGATCTATGAAAGGGTTTTTTTTAGTTTCTCTAGAAAGTTTATTTTTTTATGGAGAAATCAGTTGCAAAATTCAGAAGTTCTAGAATTCTACAAATTTTGTTGATTTAGCTGCCACTTAGGATGCCACACAAGCAGTTTTGGCCTGACCTGGTTCCGCGGAAACCCAAGGCGAACTAGGCAGATTGCATGAGCGATCATGCCCCTTAAGCCTCATATTTTAGAGGTATTTTTTTATAATTTTTAAATCAATTAAAAAGAAGAAAATGTGAATTATTCAATTGATTTTTAGATAAAATTACTTTTTTTGGATTATTTAGCAATTATTTTGCATTCAAGGGCAATTATACAAATAAATTGAAAAAAGGTTAGATTTTTTCCTAGTAAGTTGGATTTATACTTTATTTTTTTCCTATTTTTCAATTTTTTATTGTTTTTAATTAAAGAATTAAAATTAGTGAGATAATTTATGAAATTATAAATATTATAAATATGGATTTTTTATTGGGTATATATGGTTTTTTGTATGCAGGTGAATTGAAGCTCTCAATTTGCATAGTTTGTGCAATGGGGAATAAAAAGAATAGATCAAGACTGTATGATCGGAAAAGGGATGACAAAATGAAAGGTCATACAAAATGTAATCAACAACCACCTGTTGATGTTCAAGAAGAACCTGTCAATCTTCAAGAACAACTTGTTGATGTTCAAGAAGACGCAACTCAATGATGAACTATAACTGATTGAATGTTTGAAGATGATAAGTTGATGATCATCGAGCTGCAGAAAGTAAATGCAAGACATTAAATCAGTTAATGTATTGTATTGTCATTGATGTCAATGTAATATGTTATCATTTCTCATGCACATATTGTCAAAACACTTGAAGATCTAAAGAGATAAAGTTTATGTTGTCGGTAAAGGTATACACCAAGTGACAAGGTTACCTGAGAGCAGTGAACCCCAAGCAGTTCACAGTGTTGACCAATGGACAGACAACGCCGACAGACGATGTTACCCGAGAGACACAGTGGTACCCGAGGACAGTGTTACCCAAGATCAATAATACCTGAGAAAGTGTTACCAAACAAACTAAGAGTTGATGACCAAAATCAACTAGAGTTAGAAAATGACAAAACTACTTAGCTGGCAGAGCTATATTTAGAGTTAACTAATTGATTGCTTTATTTTTATTGACCAGTTGAACTAAGGATAAGAAGAAGATTTAAAGCTAGTTTTATTCACAGTTGTCAAGGAGAAATCTATGGAATAAAACTAAAGCAAATCTTTAAAGATTAAAGCAATGCATGGCGGGATTTGCGGATCAAGAAGCAATCTACGTCAAGAACAAGAAAAACAAGGAGATTGAAACAGGGAAATCATGTCTTTATAAAGAGACAAGTAATTCATTATGAAAAGGGAGGAATGCTAAATATAATTTTGGTGAAGATAGAAGTCTTCATGCAGATCTGATCATACAAGCTGAAGAATAGAGCCAAAGAAATTATGCAGACACTGAGCAACTGAAGCAAGAGCATTCACCAAGCAGAAAAGAAGAAAGAAGGGGAGCAAAGGAATTGAAGAGAACATTGATCAGAGAGGTATTATTGGACTAACAATAGATCTGAAAATTTGCAAGTTAAAGTCGTATTATTTAACAGATCATTTAATGTTTCAGTTTAACCAGTGATTTAGAAAATCTCTTAACCCAGTGGGATTTAACCATCCTTATTGTATTGAGATACTCAAGAGTATCAAAAGGTTTTCTTGTTGACAACATAGTGAATGCTAGGTCAAAAGATAAATAATTAGTTTTGAATCCTCTAACAAGGTCGCACTTAATAGTGTGTTTGTAACCTTTAACAGGGTTGGCTCTTCACCAAGCTCACTTTAGAAGAGTTAAAATTTTGGGTTACCAGTCCCAAGTGGTTTTTCCCTTAAAATGGTTTTCGCGTTAAAATCCATGTGTAAAATGTGTATATGGTTCATTGATTTGATGTTTTTCTTTACACATTACTAAAACAGGATTGATCAGTATACACTAAGTTTAATTGTTGCTACTCAGTAAAGGCTAGAAAAAGATAAACAGTATATTCACTGAGCAGTATATATATGTTAGAATTACATAAGGCATATATCTTGAAGGACTGAAAGATAACTAAAGGACATTATATTTGTGATTTTTGGTTGGATTATTGGAATTATTCTTGAGGCCACTGATTTACCCCCCCCCCCCCTCTCAGTTATTCTAACAATTGGTATCAAATCTTTGGTGCTTGGAAGAGAGTTTAAAGAATCAAGCTAAAGATCACAAGATGAGTAAAAGGGATGTGCCTAAGTTGAACAAAGACAAATTTGCTTCATGGAAAAGCAAGATAAGACTCCATCTATCAGGTATTGTAAATGATGTCACACAATACTTGGATATTGAATTTGTTGCACCTACTGGACCTCTAACTATTGATCAATTGAGAGAGAAATATGAACACAATTCTATGATGATAGAACTTGCTTCTTCACTCTTCGATGTTGAATTTGAAGATGTCAAATCATGCACAACTGCAAAGAGAATGTCAGACAAACTCAAGCTAGTACATGGAGGAGATACTAATGTGCTGAGAGCTAAAGCTAAAAGCCTAAGAGGAAAGTTTGATGACCTAAGAATGAAAGAAGGAGAGAACATCACTCGGTACAGTAGCAGAATCAAAGAAGTTTTTAACGCTATCCGAGGAGTAGGAGGAGTACTTGAGGAAGAAACATTGGTAAGTAAGATTCTAAGAACCTTACTACCTGTTTATGTTATTAGAGTATCTACAATTCAAGAAATGAGAGCAGTAGCAAATAACAATGTTACTCTTGACAGTTTGATTGGTAGACTTATTTCATTTGAGATGAACAACTATGACAATAGTGTCTTGCCAACTATTGAGTCTGCATTCAAATCTTCTTTGAAAATAAGCAAATCTAGTAACAAACACACTATGAGAAATGATAGTGAAAGTGATAGTGATGAACAAGAACTTGATGCAATTGAAGCACTAATGGCTAGAGGATTGCAAAGAGGTAAAGGAAGATACAAAGGTAAATTACCATTGGTCTACTTTAATTGCAAAGAAATTAGATGCTTTGCTATTAGATGCCCTAACAAAAGAAAGGATGAAAGAAACAATGACAGATCTTATGAAAAGAATTTTGACAAAAGTGATGACTAAGACTACAAAAGCAACTGATACTCTGAAAGAAGAGATAAACAAGACTACAAGGAAAAAGGAAAGAAGGCTTGTTACCTGGTTGAGAACAAAGCTGAAAAAATTGATACCGAGTCTGAAGAAGATGTTGAGGTAGTATTTGTTGCTATGAAGGATGATTCAGACGAATAAGAAAGGTATGTTGAAACTGCACTCATATCTAAAGTTTGCAAAAATGATGTCTGGATTATTGATAGTGGTTGTACTCATCACATGACTAGAGATAAGGAAATTTTGAAACTTTTGAATATTATAATGGTGGATCAGTAAGGATGGGTAATGACTCACCTTGTCCAGCTGAAGGAAAAGGAACCATCATGTTGAATAATCTGATCAGATGTGAAAATGCATATTGGGTGAAAGGACTTAACTATAATCTATTGAGTGTTTCATAGCTGAATAACACAGGACACCGATTTGCATTTGAGAACAAAAAGGAAAAGATCTATAATGGAACATGAAGGTTGATCGGTACTGGTGAACAAACAAAAGGTAACCTATTCTATCTTGACAATATTGAGACCATGTATTTATTAGCTAGAAATGAGGATATTTGGTTGTGGCATAAAAGATTATTTCATGTGAATTTTGGCAACATGGTTAGGATAAGCAAGAAAAGAAAAGTAAGAGGCTTACCGATCATGTCAAAACTCGACCATGTCATGTGCAAGAATTGTCAAAAAGGAAAAATGACAAATTCTAGCTTCAAGAGAAAAACCTACACATCTAATGCTATACTAGAGTTAGTCCATACTGACTTATGTGGATCAATGAGAACAAAAATCTATTATGGTGATAGATACTTCATTCTATTTGTTGATGATTATTCTAGGATGATGACTGTCATGTTCTTAAAAGAGAAATCTGAAACATTTAGGATGTTCAAATGGTATAAAGCTATAGTTGAAAAGAAAAGTGGAAAAGAACTAAAATATTTAAGATCAGATAAAGGAGGAGAATTTATTTATGATGAATTCACTAACTTTTATAATGAGCATGGAATTACAAGACATGTTTCTGCACCAAGAACACCACAACAAAATGGGATTGCTGAAAGGAAGAATAGATCAATTGTTGATTGTGCCAGAACACTGATGATTGAAAAAGGCATCACACAAATATTCTGGAGAGAAGTTGTAATTACTATTGTCTATACATTAAACTAAGTTCAATTGAAGAAAGACACCAATAAGACACCTTATGAGCTATGGTATGGATACACACCACATGTAAGTTACTTTAGAATTTTTGGAAGTCAATGTTATATATTGAAAGATGATAGAAATGGGAAACTTGACTCTAAAAGTGATGAAGGAATATTTGTAGGATATTCTACCAAGAGAAAAGCTTATAAATGTCTTAACAAGTCTTCTAACAAAATCATTAAAAGTGAAAATGCTAAAGTGGATGAATTTACTGATAAAAATGATGAGGAAAGCATAAAGGAACTGGAAGATTACAACATATTTGTCTACATTGAAGAAGTTGACACTCTGCTCAAGCAACATTATAACGCTACCAAGAGACATAACAATGCAACTGAGCAACAGGCTGCACACACCAAGAATCAGTAAAATGCTCACAATGTTGAACTGAGCGATGAAGAGCAAGATGAAGGTCAAAATGATGATCAAAATGATGAACAGGGATCTAAACCTGTACTTGCTAAATATGTCATAAGACACCATCCATAGGACCAAATCACTGGAGACAAAAGAGCTGGAATGAGAAAAAGAAGTAAGTCACTTAACACAAGATGTTTGATTTTTTATTTTGAGCCTAAATTTGTTAATACTGCACTTGAAAATCAAGAATGGGTTAGTTCTATGAATGAAGAGATTGAACAGATTGAGAAGAACAAAACACGAACATTAGTACCTAGACCGAATGAAAAAAATATCATTGGTACCAAATGGATATTCAGAAACAAACTTAATGAGAATTGAGAAGTCATAAGGAACAAAGCAAGAATGGTATGCAAAGAGTATGCACAAGAAGAAGGTATTGACTATGGAGAAACCTTTGCACCCGTTGCTACACTAGAAGGAGTAAGAATTCTACTTTCTTATGTTTCTTTCAAAGGATTTAAAGTATACCAAATGGATGTTAAATATGTATTTCTAAATGGAATACTAGAAGAGGAGGTATACATTGAACAACCTGAAGGGTTTGTTTATCATAACAAGAGGAAAATGGTTTGTAGACTACACAAAGCCTTGTATGGATTAAAACAAGCACCGAGAGCATGGTATGAAAAACTTCACTCTTATCTCAATAATATTACATTTGTTAGAACACGTGATAACAGTAATCTATATTTGAAAGGAGATAGTGATGATAAGATTCTGATTGCTGAGATATTTTTTGATGATATCATATTTGGAGGTAATGATATGTTATGCAAATATTTTGCTGATGAAATGAGCAAAGAATTTGAGATGTCAATGTTTGGAGAGATCAATTTTTTTCTTGGTCTACAGATTCTACAACATGATGAAGGCATCTACATCACACAACCCAAATACATCAAAGAATTTTTGAAGATATTCAAAATGGAGGTGTAATACCCATCTAATCCTAATATAAGTTTTGTGTTTTTGAACGAAGTAATATCTTTCGATGTTTTCTTACAGCTTAAGTTGTTCATGATACTTGTTTGATCTATTCCTATAGTTTGTTTATAATGATTTCATAAAACCAGTACCCAAGGATTCTAATATCAGACATACTATCTAAAGGTATAGTTTTTGTATGTATCTAAAGGTATATTTTTTGTATGTATCTATCTCTGTGTATGTATTGAGGAGCTTCAAGACCTTTATGAATATAGTTAGGATGTTATATATGGATATATATAAGTGATTATTTATATTTTCTTCTGTTAAGGTTACTTTTT
>MU226249.1:4037826-4049780 GCA_018584345.1 Thuja plicata
TTTTATGTAGGTTAGGGAACCTAAGTACACTAGGTGAGTGGCTCTCAGTGCGGGGCCAGGGCCCTAAGTGGCTAGAACCAGGATAACCGACTGAAGAGTTATTTAACAAGTGAAAATTTAATTAAAATTATGGGAATGGGTTCAAAAACTAAAAATATTAATCTATGCCTCGCCAATGCCATTAGCGCTAGTAAAGGCTATGGATGGGAGTGGGAGATGGTACCTATGTGTAGGTATGATCGAATGGCACTTGTCTGTACGAAAGGCATTCGATTCCGCATGTGCCTACTTGGGGGCCGGGGCCCAGAGTGGCTAGTACCAGGACAACCCAAGGGGTGAGGGCTATGCGATAACACTCACCTAGCTTGTAGCTTAGATTCCCTACCAATTTTGATCATGCCTTTGGTAGTCCTTGTGGTCTTCTTGGCTTTCCTTTTTGTGTTATGAATTTGGGGAAAAGTTATCACCACCTTAGGAATGTCCTAGTTGTTACCTCTTGCATGGGCCTTTGGTTCTATCTCCTAGCTCGGGGGAGTGGCCTATTGGTCCCACATGGTTGGGTGGTTAATATTTATATTGAGGTATTTTTCGTGGTTCTTTGGATGATCCTAGCACATGTTCCTTTCCAGCTCTGCAGTTGAAGACTTCCTATTGGATATTTTATTATGTTGAGAGGTACTTGTGTATTTTTATTCATGTAATTGTAATCTCCTATAAATAATCTTGAAGTATTGATGTAAACTGAATTCAAAATAGTGGATTAAGGAATGGGTAGTCCTAGGTAAAAGAAAGGGAAAAGAATATATGATATATTGGACACGTTATTAGCATTAAAAAAAATGTTTATGTTATTTCTCCTATTCTCTTATGTTATTCATATATAAAGGAAATAATCTTAGATATAGTTATATCTGATGATGTACTACAACAATAATGTATTTTCTCTTGATGAGAGGATCAAAGGAAACTGTTGAGAAATGATAGGTTAGTGATTGGAATTATTAATAATGATTATTTATGAAATAATGAAATAAGATAGTAACTTGATAGTAATGTTTAAGGGTTGGTTCATGTTTATGGGTTAATGAAGTACCTAGCATAATGTTTACCTTATTAATACTAATCTCTTACCTAAATGTTTAGAGGAAAGTGGTACAAAGGATAATAGATATTTATAAAATCAATATGATCTAGTGGCATCAATTGATAAAAGGAATAATGATGTTAGATGATTAACTTATGTTTAATGAAAGAAACAAGTTAGTGAAATTTACCTTGGTGCATTAAAATTAATGTAGATCTTTTAAGATCATAATTAAATGGATATCTTATGCGTGTAAATAGTTTAGATAATGTTGCTTGAGTAGCGACGTTAGGGAACCTGTGAGGACTTAAGTTGAATAAATCTTGCATTCAAGTTGTAGAAATTTTTTTTATTTTATTTTAGAGATATGAAGTACAATGATGAATATTATTCTAGTTAAACAAAAAAAAATTACTTGCATCTTATAGATATTTTATGTATTGTCCTCTCGGGTTGCCTGGCGGGGCGTTACAGGAGGACTCCAAACCAGTTGGAACACCTATGGAAACCAGATACAAATTGAAAAAGGAAGACAAGACAACCGAGGTAAATTAGACCTTATATAGATCTATTATCAGAAAACTAATGTATGTTGTACACACTAGACTAGATATAACACATGCAGTTGGTATAGTTGCAATATTTTGTGCCAAACCCAAGGAATCACACATGACTGTTGTTATAAGAATTTTGAGATATCTGAAGAATACTAAAGACTATGGTTTGTGGTATATTAAAGAAGACAAATTTGATCTACAAGTTTATACCAATGTTGATTGGGCTTGAAACATAGAGGACAGAAAGAGCACAACTAGAGGAGCATTCTTTATGGGTGACAGACTTTTCACATGGATAAGTAAAAAGAAAGGATGCATATCTCAATCAAATGCAGAATTAGAATATGTAGATGTTGTTGCAAATTGCTCTAACATTGCATGGATCAAGAAATTATTGAAAGGTATGAATGAGGAAATTCTTGAACCTGTAATTATCTATTTTGATAATACTAGTGCTGTCAAAATTTCAAAGAACCCTGTGATGTATGCTAAGACAAAGAACATAGCTATTAAGTATCATTACTTGAGGGAACAAGTACAAGAGAAAGAAGTGATACTAGAATATGTACAATCCAAAGAACAATTAGCAGACATATTCACAAATCCATTTCCAAAAGATACATTTGAGTATCTGAGGAAGAGAATAGGGTCCGACCTTTGTCTACATGTCACTAAGCTGACTTAGAGGTTGCATCAGCCTACACATTATTAGAAGATCAATCATGTTGATGCAAGATGGAAATGGACTTAAATTTCATATCAATATATGAAGCTACTTATCTACATTGAACACCATAGATATTGTTGGCTACTACAAAGCTATATTGCTGATGGAGAGGAGATTCAATGATATATTTATGTTTGGCATTGTTGTCAAAGGGAGACAAAGAGATATTCAATGAAATATCCATCAAGGAAAAGAACATCTAAAGGGAGAGAAGTATTCATGCAATATCTATCATGATCATCCAAAGGGAGAGAAGTGAAATATCCATCAGGGAGAAGAACATCAGGTGAAGGGAGAGAAAAGATGACGAAGGAGAGAAAGATTCAAAGAAACAACCATCCATCGAAGGGAGAGAATTTGGAGAAAAGTTAACACTACATATCTATCCAAAAAAGGGAGAAGAGATTCTACAACAAAGGGAGAGACAAAAGAAGAAGACATAAGTGCTACACATATCCATTAAAGGGAATGCAAAAAAACACTCTGCAAGAATCAAATCTAAGATAGAAGAGCTTACTAAGAGTCAGATATTTGAATTGGTAATAGAATAATAAGTTTGGTATGTTATGGCATATTTCATATTGATTTGATACTATGTTGCCATCAATGCAAAAGGGAGTGATTGATGAACTATAATTCATTGAATGTTTGAAGATGATAAGTTGATGATCACTAAGCTGCAGAAAGTAAATGTGAGACATTAAATCAGTTAATGTATTATATTGTCATTGATTTCAACGTAATATGTTATGATTTCTCATGCACATATTGTAAAAACACTTGAAGATCTAAAGAGATAAATTTTATGTTTTTGGTAAAGGTATACACCGAGTGACAGGGTTACTCGAGAAGAGTGAACCTCGAGAAGTTCATAGTGTTGCCCGACAGACAGACAACGTTGATGGACAGTGTTACCTGAGAGAGACAGTGGTACCTGAGGATAGTGTTACCCAAGATTAGTAATACCGAGAAAGTGTTACCGAGAAAACTAAGAGTTGATGACCAAAATCAACTGGAGCTAGAAAATGAAAAAAACTACTTAGTTGGCAGAGCTATATTTAGAGTTAACTGATTGATTGCTTTATTTTTATCAACAAGTTGAACTAAGGATAAGAAGAAGATTTAAAGCTAGTATTATTCACATTTTTCAAGGATAAATCTATGGAATAAAACTAAATCAAAGCTTTAAAGATTAAAGCAATGCATGGCGGGATCTACGGATCAAGAAGCAATCTACGTCAAGAACAAGAAAGACAAGGAGATTGAAATGATGAAATCATGTCTATATAAAGAGACAAGTAATTCATTATGAAAAGGGAGGAATGCTGAATATAATTCTGGTGAAGATAGAATTCTTCATGCAGCTTTGATCATACAAGCTGAAGAATAGAGCCAAAGAAATTCTGCAGACACCGAGCAACAGAAGCAAGAGCATTCACTGAGCATAAAAGAAGAAAGAAGGGGAGCAAAGGAATTGAATAAAACATTGATCAAAGAGCTATTATGGGACTAACAATAGATCTGACAATCTGCAAGTTAAATTTTTATTATTGAATAGATCATTTATTGTTTTAGTTTAACAATTGATTCAGGAAATCTCTTAATCGAGTGGGATTTAACCATCCTTATTGTATTGAGATACTCAAGAGTATCAAAAGGTTTTCTTTTTGACAACATAGTGAATGCTAGGTCAAAAGATAAACTATTAGTTTTGAATCCTCTAACAAGGTCGCACTTAACAGTGTGTTTGTAACCTTTAACAGGGTTGGCTCTTCACTGAGCTCACTTCAAAAGAGTGAAAAATTTGGGTTACTGGTCCCAAGTGGTTTTCCCCTTAAAAGGGTTTCCACGTTAAAATCCATGTGTCAAATGTGTATATGGTTCATTGCTTTGATGTTTTTCTTTACACATTACTAAAACAGGATTGGTCGGTATACACTAAGTTTAATTACTGCTACTCGGTAAAGGATAGAAAAAGATAAATAATATATGCACCGAGCAGTATATATATGTTAGAATTACATAAGACATACATCTTGAAGGACTGAAAGATAACTAGAGGACATTATATTTGTGATATAAGTTTTGGTTGGATTATTGGAATTATTTTTGAGGCCACCGATTCACCCCCGTCTCAGTTATTCTAACACTCAAGTACAAAAAAAAATTAGTAGTATTCAATCTACAAACATTTCTTTTGGCATGAAAATTTTGATGGAGATGGATGAGGATTCTCTTTTTAGTCAAATTTCATCTTAACACATGGCACCTGAAAGCACAATTAAATTTCATTGTAGAAAATTTTGGGAGGAATATTTTGAAAATAAATCTGTATTTGGAAAAGCACAATTATTTGCCAAGTTATTCAAGAAGAGAGAAATTACCCTTGTTCTAGAGTTGTTGGGTGTTGATAATAAGAGAAAGTCAGCCGATGTAAGAGAAACAATAGTTGAAAATTTGCAAGAAGCATTGAATGTTATTGATAGCACAGGTCGAGGAGTTGATTTAAGTGATGCACATAGAACATTGATGACTAGGATTTCTAGTAGGAAGTTGTCATAGAGAAAACAAGTTCAAGCAATTTTTGAATTACTGAATATTTCTAGAAGAACTATTCAAAGGTATATTAGGAGGAGAAATTTGTTAGATGAAAACATTGAAAAGAATTGGGTAAATATTTGTGCACTTCCTTAAAAAGTTAAAAATTTCTTTAGTCTCTATTTATAATTCTCTCATCTTGTGTGCTTTTTTTTATTGTTTTCCTTTATTTTTTCATGTATGTATAATGGGTGTTAGTTGTTGGTGTGAAAGAGACAAATCACCTAATTAGTTCTTATTAGGCCCTATTCATATTAGCATGCTTAAGATTACTTGGGTCATGTAATTTTTTTTGTCTCAAATCATAGGATTAGGACACATTGAATGCTTTAACTATACCCTCATATAGCGTTTCATTATATATTGTAATCATTATCCTTTTTATGTATAATAAAATCTCAAGCTTCACAACAATTATTCATTTCTCTCTCTTTTGAGATAGGGCTTTTGATTGTAAGTGATCCTTGGGGTATCATGGGGTTCAAGATTCATCAACTCCAATATTAGCTATATGATTTGATATCATCCTTATGTTTTGTGTCAAATTGTATAATCATTTCCTTGTGCAATTTTTTTATTATTCTAATGCTACTTGCTATGCAATTTTTTCTTGATTAACATGTTTATTTTTAATTTGTCAGCTTAGAGAGATAATACCTTTCTTTTAAGGATTATCTATACTATTATTATAGAATAATTATGATGTTAATTATCTTCAATATTTCAATTATGTACTTTTATTGTAACATAGCAGTTAGTGTATTGTAATTCAAACCCGCTCTACAACCGTCGCAAGATTTTGAATTATAGCTTCTGCAAGTCTATCACTAAGGGGTCCTGGGCCCTCAGCCTTTACCTATCTAGACTTGTTTCTAGTGTTGTCACAATGGGAAGACAATGTTTACTGTGCATGCAGTGGGAGGATGATTGATCCACTAGGAGTCATGGTGACCCCAAGAAAGTCTCCTTCTGGAGCAAGGGATGTGGCTGCAGAGGGACTGAATGCAAGCCCCGTGAACAAGGTGTTTAATGATGGGGAAAAATATCTGGGAGGCTGGAGGATGAAAGTGATAGGGTAGGAAACTGCACTTAGTATAGATGTTATCCCTAAGTGTGTGGATGGAGAGTTTGGAACAAATATTTTTGTGCCTGATGTTGTGGTGGCCAACATTTCTACTTCTTTTCACCTATATCTAGTGGGGAGATTTGTTGCTTTCAGACCCACCATAGATATGGTAAGAAGATGGTGCAACTCCAGATGGAAAATTAAAGGTAGTTTGAGTGTTTCAGCTATGCCTAGAGGCCTATTCCTCTTCAAATTTAATGCGACAAAGGATTTCACCCATGTAACATCGGGAAACAAGAGCTATGAGAAACATAGCTTGATGCTAGAAAAATGGAAACCAAGGTTTGACCCGATGGTGGAGCTTCAAAGTGATGCACCCTTTTGGATCCATCTTCCTAGACTCCCTCTTGAGTTTTGGGATGAGAAGGTGTGTAGATGGATTGGTAACTCCTTTGGTCAGTATGTCACAACAAATTTTGTCACCTTAAAAAAATAGAGACTAGTGTTTGCTAGATTTGTGTGAATGTTACAATGAATAAAACTCTCCCCAACTTTGTGGCGCTAAACTCTAAATGGGGAAAATGGACCCAAACAGTTATCTATGACAATGCAAAACTTTATTGCCAACATTTCTCTAAACATGGGCACGTTATGTCAGAGTGAAAGGTTCCTCCCCTGAAGGAACACAATGGGAATGAGGTTGCCTCTACAAAGGATGGTCAAGAACACTATAACGAGACACTTGGTGAGATAGAGATTTCTCAATTGAAGGAGAAGGGGAACTCCAACAACAAATCATTGGTTCAGGAGATTTTTATTAAGGATCTGGAGTATCCACATATGGAGGGTGTGTTGGATCTATTAAAGACTCCTAAAATGAAGATGCAAAGAAAGAAGGTGATGGAAGGAGGGGAAAAGACCCTTAAGGAAGGGGAAATACCACATAACATCCTGGGAGAAATAAAAATTCAACAAAGAAGGGCCCTTCTATGAAAACTATAGAGGGAGAGACAAGTGAGTCGGATAAGGTTGGAAGTATGGTGAGTTATGAGAAGATGGGGAAATTGGGTGATTATGAGGTCATATCAGTTACAAGGTTCAGTGGGTTTCCCCCACACCTACTCAATCAGAGAACATTCCTCCTCTAACGAAGTCATCTCCTTCCTCCTTGTGGGAGTGTCATTCTTGACTAGATGAAGATGAAGAGAAAGACTAGAGGTAAAAAAATAGATGTTGGAAATCATTCCAAAGTGGGGAGACCTTCAGGGAGGATGTTGATAGCTAAAGAGGCATATAGGGGAATTGTAAATGGGAGGCAGTTGACCCTAAAGGATTCACAAAAAATTAAAAAATGAAGTTCCTCTCATGGAACTTGAGGAGCATGAACAACCCCCAGAAACAATATGCTTTGAAGAAGTATATAATGGATTATAGGATTGGTGTGGTAATGGTTCAAGAAGTAAATATGTCATATCAAAATTTTTCTACTTTGGTGGATAGAGTCTGTCCTGGGGAAACATTTTATTACAGTGAAGCGGATGGTGCCTCGGGAGGGGTGGCTAATCTTTGGAATCCAGGTAAATTTTCTGGTGAAGCTGTGACAGTTTTGCATAACTATCTTGTGTTTTTATTTAAATGGATTCAATTCTCATGGTTTATATTCAATATTTACGCCCCTAACATTAGGAATGGTTGTAGTAGAATATGGGATGAAATTTATGGCCTTATCAGTCCAAATAAAAACTTCCAGTCATGTGTGCTAGTGATTTCAATACCCTTCTTTACCCATATGAGAAATTGGGAGGTACCCAAGATTTTGTAGATAGTATGAAAGATCTAGCTGACTTTATGAGGACTAATGGCTTGGTTGATATTGAGCTCCAAGGAATTGATTTTACTTGCTCAAAAAACATGAAGGCCAAGCATTTAATTCAAGTAAGATTAGATAGATGGATGGTCTCTATTGGATGTAATATAATTCCTTCTATTTCACTCTTGCTCCTGCCCCTAGGCTTTTTTTATCACTCCCCTCTAATCCTTTCTTGGCAAGATCAGAAATAGAATGGACCCCACCCATTTCAGTATGAAATCATGTGGCATTCCCACCCAAAGTTCAAAATTTGTATCTTAAGATGGTGGAATACTCCTGTCAAAGGTACGACCATGTTTAGAATTTCCAAGAAGTTGAGGATGATCAGGAAGGAGGTATAGTGTTGGAGCAAGAAAAATTTTGGGGACATCTTTAAGTGCAAAAAAGAGATTGAGGAAAAACTCAAGTTGTTCCAAAAGGGGATGGTAACTCTTGGGAGATGCACCAAGATGATGAAACTTGGAGAATGAAATAGAAGGAGAATTTAAAGGGAGAGGAAATCTATTGGAAGCATATATCGAGAATCCAATGGCTCAAAGAGGGAAATAGGAATTTGACATTTTTCCATAGGTCTGCTTCCAAGTATAAAAGGAGGAACACTATTACTTATATAATTAATAATGAAGATAAGGAACTCGTTGAAGGGGAGGAGATTGGAAACTAGGCTTATGACTTCGTTGTGGAGGCTTATGAGTATCTAGATAGAGGGGATTCTACTATTATTATTAACAGACTTCTGGGTGTCATCCCTACCATTCTTGATAATGAGGACAATGTGGGTCTTTTGTGCACGGTTACAGAGGAGGATGTGAAGAAAGCCATTTTCTCCATGGGTGCTTACAAAGCTCTAGGACCGGATGGGTTTTCCCCGACCTTCTTTTAGCACTTCTGGGAAGTGGTGAAATATGATATAACACATGATTCAAGAGACTTTTTGAGAATGGGGAACATCCTGAACAAATTAAACAATACCTATATTGTGCTTATTCCAAAAAATTTGGACCCTAAGCACTGGGAGGACTTTAGACCTATCAGTTTGTGTAACATAGTTTAAAAGATCTTTTCTAAAGTGGTGGCCAATACGATCAAGCCCCTATTAAAAAAAATTAGTAATCTGAACTAGAAGGGATTCATCCCAGCAAGACAAATTTTGGATGTTGTCATTATGTCCCATGAATTTATTCATTCTATGGAAAAGAATAAAAAATTGGGTATGGCCTTGAAGTTAGATATCTCTAAGGAATATGATAAGGTGTATTGGGATTTTCTGTATGAGGTGCTGAAGAGATTCAACTTCGATGAAATATTTATAAAAATTATCAAGGTGGTGGTGAAAATGGTTGAATTCTCCATGCTAGTGATTGGATACCCATGGGGTTTATTCAACCTAGAAAGGGGCCTAAGACAAGGTGACCCTCTATCCCGTTACTTATTCCTTATGGTGGCTGAAGTGCTAGCTAGGAATTTACTAGACTAAAATGGTAGAGGAAAAATTTTGGGGACTAAACCTACTTCCAACCTCCCCTTGAAGGTTATACAACAATTTCTTGATGATATTTTTATTTGGGAAATCCTCAATTTTAGAAGCAAAAGAGTGGAAAAAAGTGTTGAATGACTATGCAGAGATATCGAGACAACATATCAACTACTGTAAAAGAAAAATCTACTTCTTCAATACTGACCCCCGAACTCAAAGGAAGGTGATGGATTGTCTTGGATGCACTGGGGTATCTTCTTGATACTTACCTCAACCTCCCACTTACGATGAAAGAGGGTTCTGATCAATTTTGGAACACGATCTTAGAAAAGATGCAGAAGAAGTTTGTCACTTGGAAGAGAAAAGTTCTCAGTAATGCGGGTAAAATTCAACTGTTATTGGCCTCTCTTCAAGGTATTCTGGTCTACTTCTTATCCTTATTCAAAATATCTGATAGAATGGATGAGAAGATGGAAAAAATTGAAAGAAATTTTCTGTGGACGGGAGTGGAGGAAAAAACTAGAATAAGCCTGGTCAATTGGGATACAGTCCGTAAGCCAAAATATAAAGGACATCTATGGATTCAAAGGTTGAAAGAACTAAATAGAGCCATGTTATCTAAAATTGGATGGAAATTAGTGAGGAACTTGTTGGAAATACAATAATGGGAAAGCAAGATACTGAGAGGGGGGGTGAATCAGATCTTCAAATTTAAACACTTTAAAACAAACTTATCCACATTCATACATATATGAATCTAATGTAACATCAAATAGCATCCACACAATGAAATAAATAACTCATAACACAAGAACTTGGCAACCCAGAAACCCAAATAGGTAAAACTGGGGTGGGGATGACACCCACAAAATTCTTCACTACTGCAACAATAAAGTGTGCCTGTTAGAGCTACAAAAGTTGATTGCAAAATGCAATCTACCTGGTTAAAGGTCTGCCCGGTTAAGAGCTAAAGATCATTACAATCTACCCTATGAAAGGATTTCAACTTACAATAAAGTAAGCACTCTGTCAGGAGATTTAGAAAAGTCTGCTAGAACCACTATGTTAAGAGATTTCACCTGATACAATGATTAGAATGTTTGAAGTAATGATCCTTCATTATGCACTCAGATTTACGGATCTCCTCTTTCCAGTACCTTTTGTGATCTCACAATCTAATATGCCTTTACTCTGTTGTTCACTGTTCTGTCACTCTGCTTGATCTATGCTTCTTAACAAAATAATCCTCTATGCATTTCACTTGAAAATGCAATCAACACTTCTCTCCACACACACAAAATAGGGTTAAGAAGAAATCTTATATATCTATTCAAGTCTCGTAGTGAGATCTAGATCAACAATAAAGATCTAATACTCATGCCTCTAAGGTATTACAATTAATAATTACAATAGGTCATGCATAGGATAAAACATTTAAATACATAATTAACTTCGTAGGAAAATATTAAATGCGTACATAAGTCAGCCCAAAAAGCTTATACAAGTTGGCCTGAACACTTATCCTCAAAGTTTGAATCAATCTATACATGTATACAAAAACTATTCTGCTTGGCACTTAGCATCTCTTTCGCTCGGCACTAAGTATCCTACTCGGCTTGGCATGATGTAATTTGACAACCTGAATACTGCTCGACAATGTTGCTCAGCCTTGGATAGTTTTAGCTTGGCCACAGTAATAGCCAACTAAAACTGCCTAAATAAATGACAAAGTGTTGGTCACTAATCATCAACATAACTTAGAGATTAACAATCTCCCCCTTCGATATTAGTGGCAAAAACACACTTATCATTTCTTCATTTTATTCCATCAAAATGTTGCCTAAGTATACAAAGTACTCCCCCTAGGAATATACTCAGAATTATACATACAAAATGTAATACCCTCTCCTATGGTGATACTTGGACTTTTGACTTGGACATTTTATTATGATGGTTAGAACTATACATTTACATTTATATTTTGTGGATGATGATATGATTGATATGCTCATTTATGGTTATCATTTATATGTTTATGAGATTAGAAAACCATCTATTTTTATATGTTTTATGGATCTAACCCAAAGATTTGAATCTAATCATTATCATGATGTTTTATGTTTCATGGATATGTGTCTGATGTGTTTTCATGGCTCAGGACGAAGTTGTAGTTACTCACTTAGTTGAGGTCCACACGATGTATCGATTCTGGTCATCTGTTTGCATATATCTAATTTGTATGAATATCCATATGTATATATATGTATCTCTTCTTAGTGATGCAGGATTACAGGTACCGGGGATCATCTCCACCTGGCTTCACAGGTCTGAGCGATCCCTCAAAATCCTCGATCGTTGTTGTTTTTATGGAGATATCACCAGGTTCCACAGGAAGAAACTCCGCCTCTGATCCTTCTATCCTTATGTGGGGAGTTCCCGAGTCAGTTTCTTGTGTGGATGTATTATGTGATCTCTTAGTTTGTTGGATTTGTGGATCTTGTAGCTAGTACTTGTCTTCTTGGTATGCTCAACTTTGATTATTGATGTGAGTCATTGTTTATTTGAAGGTATGATT
>MU226249.1:4069536-4094155 GCA_018584345.1 Thuja plicata
TGGCATTTAGCAATCATGTTTAGATTATCTCACATCTTTCATTTCCTAGCATAATCTTGCATTGTATTGCATTCATCATGATAAATCCTTCGTTCTTAGATTGGTCCATGGTTGTGAGACTCTCATTTTGAGAGCAATTTCAAAAACCCCGTCTAGATAGAAGGTAACAGGTCGAATCACACAAGGAAATAAGATGAATAATCTCATATTTAGTCTTGTATGTACCTGGTGAAGAAGGACTATGTTGAAGTGTGTGGTTGATTAACAAGGTCAAAATTAACACATACAACACCCACAAAATTCTTCACTATTGCAGCAATAAAGTGTACCTATTAGGGCTACAAAAGTTGATTACAAAATGCAATCTACCTAGTTAAAGGTCTTCCCGGTTAAGAGCTAGAGATCATTACAATCTACCCTATGAAAGGATTTCAACTTACAATAAAGTAAGCAATCTGTTAGGAGATTTAGAAAGGTCTGCTAGAACCACTCTGTTAAGAGATTTCACCTCATACAATGATTAGAATGTTTCAAGTAATGATCCTTCGTTATGCACTCAGATGCTGATGACAGATCTCCTCTTTCCAGTACCTTATGTGATCTCACAATCTGATATATCTTTACTCTGTTCTGTCACTCTGCTTGATCTATGCTTCTTAACAAAATAATCCTCTGTGCATTTCACTTGAAAATGCAGTCAACACTTCTCTCCACACACACAAAATAGGGTTAAGAAGCAATCTCATATATCTATTCAAGTCTTGTAGCGAGATCTAGATCAACAATCAAGATCTAATACTCATGATTCCAAGGTATTACAATTAATAATTACAATAGGTATGCATAGGATAAAACATTTAAATTCATATTTAACTCCGTAGGAAAATACTAAATGTGTACATAAGTCAGCCCAAAAAGCTTATACAAGTCGGCCTGAACACTTATCCTCAAAGTTTGAATCAATCCAGACATGTATACAAAAACTGTTCTGCTCAACACAAAGCATCCTACTCGGCTTGGCATGATGTAACTTGGCCACTTGAATACTTCTCGGCAATGTTGCTCGGCCTTGGATAGTTTTAGCTTGGCCACAGTGATAGCCAACTAAAACTGCCTGAGTAAATGACTAAGTGTTGGTCACTAATCATCAACAGAACTTAGAGATTAATAGAACTCTGCAGATTGGTGTAGGATAATGAAGGCTAAGTATTTTACTCACTTCCATTATACTCTTAATTTCTAAGGTATGTTAGAGGGATCAAAGATTTGGAACTTCATCTCTAAGTGCAAGGGTGTGTTGAGAGAGGGCATGAGGTGGATCCTAGGAAAAGGTAATATGATTCATTTCTGGGAAGACCTATGGGTTAGAGAGAAACCTCTTTGTATGAAAAATTATTTTCATATCAAGGAATGCCTTAAAATCTATTTCAGGTGCAAGGTGGAGGACTAGATAACTCATGACAGGAAATGGAAAAGGTTGGAGGAGGCTTTTGATGATCAACCTCAGGTGAATCAGCTGGTTAGTGAACTGCAAGTGTTGCTGGAGGAAGTTAGAATTCCCTACACCTAGGTTGAAGATAGAACCATCTAGAGACATAATGCAGTGGGGGAAATATCGGTCAAGTCATCCTATAGGCTCATATCAAACAATGTTGTTGATGAGAAAGTGTGGAGAAAGGTTTGGAACTCTCAGTTGTTACCTAAAATTAATTTATTTTGGTGGACTTTTATCCATGGGAAGATTCTCACTCTGGATAATTTACAAAAGAAAGGAATCCCTTTAACCAATTGGTGTATATTGTGTAAGAGAAGTGTTGAAACCATAAGTCATCTTCTAATTCACTATCCATTTACTGCTAAGGTCTGGTCTAGAATCATGGATAAGTTTGGGCTGAATGGGGTGTTCCTGGAGAACTTTTAGCAGTTTATTCTAAATTGGGTTCATCCTTCTAAACACCCACTTATTCACCTTCTTTTGAACTTGATACCTCCCCACATTTGTTGGAATCTCTGGAAAGAAAGAAACAATTGAAATTTCAGGGGCATTGAATGTGTATTTGATGGTGTGGTTGAGTTAAATTTCAAACTGTTGTTAGAAAATCTGGAAGTTAAATGGAAGTTACCAACCTCCCCCTGCTAGTGAGGATTGTAAATTGGCTATGAAATGTAAATTAAATATTGCTTTCTCTGTCTTTGTAATTATAAGGTTTTGGCAAGGAGAAACACTTGTTGGACTCCCCTGGTCAAACCGTTTGTCAAGCTCAACTTTGACGAGGTGTCTTGCAATGGCTCTGCGGCTGGTGGAGGAATAATTAGAAACTGTCATAAAGAGATGACCTTGGCTTATGCTATCAATTTGGGTAAGGCTTTGAACAATGTTGCTGAGATATCAGATTTATTTTGGGGAGTTAAACTAGCAGTCTCAATTGGCATTAAGAGGTTGATCATTGAGGGAGACTCAAAAATTGTGATTGAGATAGTTAAAGGAAACTGTGAGGCCAACTGGATGCTGATAAATATTTTAGAAGATATATGGGCCCTCCTCCCGAGGCTTGATGAATTTGAATTACAACACATTTATAGGGAGGGCAATGCGGTGGCAGATGCTTTAGCAGCCAAAGGGCTTACCACAAATGGAGACAGGTGTTGGAGAAATATGGTTTCACTTACGATGCATACTTAAGCGCTCATCCGGAGGGAACGTAATAATTCTCCTTAGCCATGTAGTACAACTTTAGAGATTCTTTTTGGCTAGGTTGGGCGACTACAAGTTTAGCGGAAGACTACAAGAATTCAAATTTAAAAAGAAGAGATGTTAAAGGTGTGAATAGACTTAATTGTATGATAAGAAGGATCATCATTATCAGAATAGGTGGTCATACGCCTAAGCTTGGGATAGATGATTTCATAGGGATTTGCAGAGATTTTAGGGCAAGTAAAAAGACTTCTAACTTTAATGATATTAACAATTTTGAGGGTTGCAATCATTCTAAAAAGTGGAAAGTTTTTTATATTATTAAAGAAGTTAATTATGTGAACAACACTCTTATGTACGCAAGATAACATCCTATCATGTTTTTGAATGATGGTGTGGGTGTTTTCCAAATTGTAACTTGTAGAGTGGTGAAGAAGAATAAAAATCAATGTTTAGACTGGTTGGTGAGTTGGCTGAAGTGGTTTAAGGATTGCAGTTGTGGAACTATAAGTGGGATGTTGGTGAGTAACAAGGAAAAGGTGCAAGACTCAAATTTGAGCACTGAGATGGGCGGAGACATGGTTAGGGTGGAGCCTTCAAAAATTGAGGATGGGTTCCTCAAGGACTCATGTGCTATTATGTATTTCAAAGAAGGTGGTATGTATCCTTACATGGATGCCATGGAAGGATGCAATGAGAACATTTCCATGCAGCTGGTGGACACTTGGAATGGTCGCAAGGTCACCATCAATGACATCACTTTTGAAATTAATGAGGAGGTTATAGCTCAGGCCACGAGGCTTTCTCTGGAAGGCAATAAATGGAAAAAAGTGATGAAATCTAAGGATGAAACCAGCCTAAAACATTTTTTCAAGAAAATGGAGAACCTTGTTCATTTTTGTGAGGGTTTGAAGCATGAGGAACTGTCAGGTCCCTAGAAAGAGGTATTGTTAATTATCATGAAACATCTAACTCTGGAAGGTAGATTTTAGGTTTACTATTATTATCATTTCCCTCTTTTGAATAATTTTTAGTACCATGAAGAAATCTATATTCCGTTCTTCCTGCTTCATTCCCTGGAGTCTTCTGCATTTGAAGTGAGAGACAAGAAAGAAACTGGAAAGAATTATTGTATTATGCACCAAGGGATTATTCTTCACCTCTATGATTTTCACTGGGCGTTACATCCCCCTAGATTCATTTCTATGCATGAAACCATTGCTGGCCCAGCTAAAGACCCTACTGTGAAAGCTATGAACCATTCCCCTTGTTGGAGCTCTAAATTTTTGGCAAAATTGGAGTCCTATATAGTGATAAAACTCTAAAAAATGGCATCCTAAACTCCATGCCAAATAATTGATGATACGTTGTAGTACATGAAATGGGATACAAAAATATATTAATTCTCAATTAAAAGTTGAGGGATTAAAGAAGGAAGCTATGTGACAGGAACAATCAAAATCCTGTAAGCGAAGGTTTCAAAGATGTTGGAATTTTGGCCTGCTGTAAAGATGATGTCGACAGAGAATGAAAATGATCAAACATTGAAAATATAAAATAGACCCAATTCATAAAATCACATGTCCTATCTCCAGTAAAAGTCTTATATCGGTAAAATCTATTTTAGATTTTCCACCAAAGCCAAATCCGAAAGATAGGTAGTTATTAGTTAGTTTGTTGATTAGTTTTTTCAAAAGAAGTTTTTTAAATTTTAACATAGGGTGGTGTCTCTTCACCCTAAAGGGGTGTGAAAACCATTTATCCACATATATATATATATGTGGTGTAAAATGTAAATAAATAGGAACAACAATAATACAATTTTACAGGTAATTGGATAAATTTGGATCAACAACTTGTAACATAAACTTGGATGTACCATTTTTAAAAATCAATAAAGATAAGTGCTTTTTCTTTCATCTGTGGGAATTGATTCAACTTCATTTTCGATTAGTCCCTTGGATAAAATCTTTTGATTTTCTTCAAACTGATAGTTAGATATTGCATACTTTTGATTAACTTTACAACTTTACTATAATTGGTCTTTTCATCTTGCATGGTTAAATTCAATTGATTTTTGGCCACAATCAACCAGTCTGTCATTTGAAAAGTTAAATTCAATTGAAATATCTGTGGATTTATCTTAAGATATACGCTCATTTGAACACCTTTGAAGTGATATATTTTTTGCAAACTGTCTTTGAGGTTGTATGTAGGGTTGGGATGATTTTGATTCTATTGCCTATGATAGAATAAGGCACTGATCTATTCATTAATTGGATTATGGTTATTCAGTTTATTGTTTAAAGTTTTGTGACAACCTATCCATCTGTTCTTTTCCATTTATACATATTTTCCAAACATTCTTTCAACTGCTCAAAGTATTTCAGTTTTGCAGTTTATGATATATTTCTTTAAGTTAGATTTCTTTCAAGTGCCTTTTCCATACTTGAGAGAGAGGATTTGAGGTGTGTTCTATCTGCTATAAAAATCCTTAAGACTTGAAGGATAAGTTTAAGGTATAGGCCTACCAGTCTTGGTTATGTAGAGATAGAATTGCGGAAGGTTCAACCTTGCCTTGATTGAATTTTGTTAGTTGGCCAAATCATTTAGGTTTCCCAGCATTGGATTGGCATGTCCATAGGAAATCTAATATGTTGATTTGAGCACCAACACCCCGCGAGCTCCTCCTCGAAAACCCCCACACCTTCTGGGAAGAGAATCAAAAAATGTCTCCAGGGACCCACTAAAAATGTGGAGGAGGAACAAATTAATATTGAGGATTCAGATGAGGAGGACAATGAAAGTCAGAGGAGGTCCCACAGAATCACCTCAAACTCATGAATAAAACATAAAGCGGTGAGAGAGATATTTATTGAGGATGAGGAGGATGATTCAGAGCCTAGGGATGGTGGAGAGATGAAGAAGGTGAAGATTGAAGGGAAAAGTAAGAGGGGTCATATGAGGAATACGAGGGAGGAGAATAGTTTTGACAGTGGAAATGGAAGAAGTAAATCGGCTATGGTGGGAGGAGATAAGAGTATGGACTCAACCCATGTGTCTGCCATCTTTAAAGTGAATTTGGTAGATCTCATGTTGAATAAAGCTACGTGAGTGAATATAGAAGGATCTCCACTCACTGCGGCTTCCCCTCTAGGAAAACAAGGGAATGAAGATAAAATTTCTGATGCTGAAAGGAATCCCAAAGGGGAAGCAAGAGGACAAGGCTAGGGCCTTTGAGATTAAGGAGGATGATCCTACTTTGGAGCTTAAGAGGGTTAAGGAGGAGAAGTAGTCTCTAAATTGTAAGGTCAATGAACTTGATACGAGGTTCACCACCATGGCAGATTTCACTGTGAAGGTCACGCACTCAGCAGCTACCACTCTTTACATGCTTCAATAGTATAACCTAAAGGGCTCAGTGAAGAAGAAAGAAGAAGAGAAACTCTTCCAATTCTTGGCTGATGATTGGTTTAAGTTGCTGGTGAAATAGGGAAATAGCCCCAATTGATCTTCTTTTATTATGTTGTTAGACTTTGGTTCTCTGGTGATGGCCCCTAAGGGCCTGGTTAAAACTAGTTGGTTTTGTGTTGTGTTTTAAAGGATGGAAACTATTTTAAGTAGTAGTAATAGTTATTATTATCAGCTGGGTAAGAGTAACAATAGTATTTGGAATATGCTTGTCTATTTATTCTTTAAGACTACTGGTTACATGATGGTAGGAGTTCCAATAGTGTTAATATGTGTTGGTTTAGAAGGGATTTTTGGTTTTTGACATTAAAGAAGGGTTTTGGCTGATTTTGTGTTGTTACTTGTAATGTGTTGTTAATGGTTGCATGTCTCGCGCTGGTTTTCTCTTTCTTATAATGGGTCACCCCCTTGTTTTGGTTGCTTTTAATATTAAAAAACATAGCACTTAGTGTCACAAGCCTACTAAAGCGAGGGAAAAATATAAGGCAAGTTTTTTTAATACCCTTATAATTTTACATTATATTTTAGGTCCACTTAGTTTTTTGATTGAGGTTAAAACACTTTTTGAAGGGAATCATAACCCTGTATAATCAGAGAAAAAGATAGGCAGGAAACAACACAGTAAAACATAACATAACCACAAAAAGGAACAGCTGGGGGAAAGAGATGGAGATAATAGAAGCCCCCCCACCAAAAACTACTAGCAAAAAGAAACTAAGAAGACAAAAAACACAGGAGCCTGAGGATCAACAGAGCTAGGTCACTTTTTCCATAATCTCTGCAAAGTCAGCCATCAGCGAGTTATATTGGTGGATAGCCTCCCTGAGATCCTTGATTTCCTTAGTGTTAACATTTTTCACCTTTTTAGCACTAGCTATAGTACGAGTTCTGGGGCCAGCATTGCTGGGATCTTTAGCAACATCATCTTCCACTACAATGGGCATAGAGTTCCCATCAAGCACAGAGAGAAGAGCCCTTAAATTTCTATCAGTCACCTTCAGGCCCTCGTATTTTTTCTCCATGATTCTGTTGAGGGTGTCTTCAATACCATGTATATGGCTGGAAGTAGTATGCAGGCAGAAATTGATCACCGCATTTATCTTTAGTTCAAGCTTCTCCAACAGCCTTTTTTCAACATCTTCAGCTTGGGTCTCATCTTCATTTCTTCCCATATGCACAAGCTTTGCAAGCAGCAGAGCAATTTTATTCACTCTATCCTAGAGCTCATCATATTTAACATCTATGTCTTTGATTTCTTCAAGCAGCCAGGAATTCATCTGATAGTCCATCTCTGCCCGCTCTTTCACCACCTGCATGAACCTAGTAGTCTCTTGGCTCTTCTCTATCTGGTTTTCCTGGCTACCTCCAGAATCCTTTTTATCTTCTAGTTCACCAGAATAGGTGCATTCTGGGGTAAGAAAGTAACCTCTGCTTGTGTCTTAGGTGGGGACTCTATAGCATTCTTCACAGGGGAGGTATCTCTCACTTCACCTTGTGTACTAGTGTCCTCAGGGGCATTGTTATCTTCAGCGCCTTCCGTGTCCATATCCTCAGTTTTGGCATTGCTGACATTGTCACTTTCCATCTCCTGAGAGGACTCACTAATATCCTTTTCATGGGTATCAGTACCGTCTTTAGTTTCCATACTAGCTCCTGCAGAGAGGAATTTCCCCGCTTCTTCCATGTCTATATTTTCAGTTTCCTCCTTGGCCTCAATTTTGTTATCTGTGTCCATACTAGTCTCCTCTGTGAGAATTTTTGCAGTTTCTGCTAAATCATTAGTTGATTTATCTTCCTCTTCTTTCTAGGAGTGTTACTGTTATTTATAATGGGTCTTTTACCCTTCTTCTCCTTGATCTTACCAGAGACCTGGGTGTTATCCTGTAGCTTGAATTTAGCATACTTGTAAATTAGAAGAATAAGCCCATTGTGAAGGATCAACTTCTCAGCACTCTTCCTATTTTCCATAATACTATTACCAAGAGATTGAAGAAGAACGTAAGGGAATGAGATTTTCCTCTTGTAACGAAAATGATTTACGAGCATAAAATAGAAGTTATAAACCCTAGTATAACGACCCTCAAGCATAAAATATTGCATAAGGGCTTTGACAAGTTTTGCCTAGAAGAGCTTCATGTGACAACATAGGACATAATCACCAGACTGTTTCACAAGAAGACCTCTTTCTCCCAGAGTCTTAGGATACATTCTAGTTGCATTCTGGGCCATAACCCTACCTCTGTAGTATTTCAACCCAGACATTTCAAGACCCGTAATATCATAAATAACTTTCTCAATTACATAGAAGGACTTACCAAAAATAGTCACATTCCCGTTATCCCAGCTACCAGCAAACTCCTTGGAGATGTCTTTGTCATAGCCATGAAGTATCTCCATGTAATCAGTGACCCCACCTTCCTTGATTTTTTCCCAGATCTTTGCCTCTTTCTTCCATTTACAAACTGTAGGCTCTTCGCATTTTAGTTTACCTCCCATTTTACCAGCTAGCCAACCTTCAGAATGTCGCACAGGAGGAATACCACAATTGCAAAAAACAATTCAGAGCAAGTAAATTGTGAAAATAATCATCACTTTAAAGGGATTGATTGCTTCATTCCCACAATTATATTTATTACTGCAATGACCTCAGAGCATGTGAGGCACATGTTTAAGGAAACTACATAAACTATCCCTTTTTATCATTATCATTAGTAGTTGATATGAGATTTTGGTGGATTTGGTCATACCTTATAAGACTAAGGACTTCATTACTTAATCCTTGATTGCCTTGCCAGCTTCTGACATCATCACTATACACTCTCACATTCGTCAGGTTGTCAGCCGCATCGTTTGATTCTCTGAACGCGTGAGTGACATGTGTAACATTGAAATTTGATAAGATATTTTTAATATGTGGAATGATGTGACTCGTATTCCATGACGGGTTATGATTACCATTAATGCTATTAATAGTATTCATGGAGTCACCTTCCAGCTATAGTTTGGAGAAATTTTGACTTTTTGCCAATTTACAGGCATAGAGAGCAGCCATAGCTTCAGCTACATGGCTTGTTTGGGAGCCAATAGGGATATCATAATCACCCATACAAATACCTTGAGAGTTTCTAACAATGCAGCCACATCCAGCAATATCGGGGTTACCTTTAGCCGCGCCATCGAAGTTAGCTTTGTGCCAGCCAAAAGGAGGGGAGCTCCAAACAACTCTCTCACGGATACTAGGAGTAGGCTTAGCAGTATAAGAAAATTTCCAGTGCATAATAACATCCTTATCAGAGATGCCTTCCATGAGTTTTGGTTTAATTTCATAGGCCATTTTAATGTTTTCAACAATACTTCATCATAAGAACAATAATTTTAGGTCCACTTTGTTGATCATCTTTCTCAGCATATTTTTAAGCTCATTTGGTCCTTATCTTTACTATTTTCTATCTATGGTACCATTGTCTTACCTCCCATGGCTTCTCTTGTGAAAAATGGTATTTATGATATGTTATCCTTGCAGTTGTTTAGTATTTGGTCATTTTAAGAGATGGCAACATGTAGATGCTAGCTTGATGCACTAACTTTTGACAATAGTTTATCATTCAATAGTCATTTTTGTGTGTTTTACCACCACCTACTTTTGTTACTCTTGTCACAAAGGTTTAATCCCATTTTGGGGTGTTAGTTTTGAGTGCCCATGTTGGGGATGAGGTCCCATATATGTGGGCTCACTTGTCATAGTTATGAGCAAAAGTGTTTACCTTTAAAAAACTTTAAAAAAATGATGTATATCTAAATATGTAAAGGGCAATTTTTTTAGTGTAGAAAATTATTAGAAATTAATATTATTAGGTTTTTACAATCCACAATAGTGATTACAAAGTGAGCAATCAGGCAAAAATTAGAAATTAATTTTATAATCAAAGCCTTGGATTAATTAAATCGAAAGATCAAATTAATTATACAATTGATTTTAATCAATTAGTCGTATAGTTAAAACCAATTAATTCCAACCCCTTTAAGGGTGCACATGGCTAAAATAATTCAATTAAATCATTTAGTTAATTCCTAATATTTCTCATCCATCACATGGGATAAAAGCAATTCAACTAATGGGAATTAAGGATTAAGCTCACATGGATCAAGGCCAAAGTGATTCTCCATCATACGTCTTCAATTGCATGTTGACCACTCATTTTGTCTCCTTATTTGAAACCATCATTTAAATTGTCCCAACCTTTGAGATAATCAGCTCAACCCAACCCTAATCAAGGTTAAATAAACTCTACCCCCTACCCTTGGGATATCCTTTAAATAGAGGTCATTTTGAGAGCAAAAAAGATGATAACACACATTCATGGGCAAAGCATCATCACTATAGGCATTTGAGCTTGAGATTCATAGCATTTTGGTTGAGTTTGCATTGCAAATAGTGATCAATCATGATGCATTTTAGGACAATTTGAGCTAAATAGGGTTAAATCACATCAAATAGCTTCAATTTCTTATTACTATGACTATCATTAATGGATGCTTAAGCTGAGAGCATACTTTTATCTTTCCTAGATAGAGAGCCATGAGATGCTCATTGTTCATTTCAATTCATTTAGTTTAAATTGATCTATTTCAAAGTTGAATTGATAGTAACAATACTAAGTTCATGAAGGTATGATTTTGATGTACACAACAAGTGATCCTTTGGGTATCGTGGGGTTCAGGATTCATCAACTCCATTATTAGCTATATGATTTGTTATCATCCTTATGTTTTGTGTCAAATTGTCTAATCATTTCCTTGTGCGAGTTTTTTATTATTTTAATACTACTTGCTATGCAATTTTTTCTTGATTAACATGTTTATTTGTAATTTGTTATCTTAGAGACATAATACCTTTCTTTTAAGGACTATCTATAATATTATTATGACATAATTATGATGTTAATTAGCTTCAATATTTCAATTATGTACTCTTAGTGTAACATAGCACTTAGTGTCACAAGCCTACTAAAGCAAGGGAAAAATATAAGGCAAGTTTTTTTTAATACCCTTGTAATTTTACGTTATATTTTAGGTCCACTTAGTTGATCATCTTTCTCAGCATATTTTTAAGTTCATTTGGCCCTTATCTTCGCTATTTTCTATCTATGGTACCATTATCTTACCTCACATGGCTTCTTTTGTGAAAAATGGTATTTTAGATATGTTATCCTTGTAGTTGTATAGTATTTGGTCATTTTAAGAGATGGCAATATGTAGATGCTAGCTTGATGCACTAATTTTTGACAATAGTTTATCATTCAATAATCATTTTTGTGTGTTTTACCACCACCTACTTTTGTTACTCTTGTCACAAAGGTTTAATCCCATTTTGGGGTGTTAGTTTTGAGTGCCCATGTTAGGGATGAGGTCCCATATATGTGGGCTCACCGGTCATAGTTATGAGCGAAAGTTTTTACCTTTAAAATACTTTGAAAAAAATGATGTATATCTAAAGATGTAATGGGCAATTTTTTAGTGTAGAAAATTATTAGAAATTAATATTATCAGGTTTCCACAATCCACAATAGTATCATTTGATTGTTTCTAGTGTGTCTCTTTTTTGCATCAACCTTTCAGATCACACTCTATGATCCATCATCACGATGTTAGAGTGTCACAGAGTGTGATCCAAAATCATTGTGATGATAGATCATAGAATGTGATCCAAAATGTTGATGCAAAAAAGAGACACATAGTCATCTAGAAGCAATCAAACAATACTCCACGAAATGCTTGACAGCTCAAGTTGACCATAAAATTTAGACACTTTGATCGATCATCAAAGTTAGGTGCTCTAATTGAACACGGAATTTAGACACTCTCATCAAAAGTATTTTCCATTTTTTTAAAAAAAAGTGATATATTTCTTAATATGTAAAGAACATTTTAAAGTGAAAAAACCATTAGAAAATGCTTGACAACTCAGGCAGACCATTAAATTTAGGCCTAGATTGGAGAGAGACAGGGCACCCAGTTGAAATTCCTTTTTGGGCGAGAAGTTCTTTTCTCAAGAGAGGAAACAAAATTGCAGAGAAACGCACGAGCGAGGTGCTTTGATCTCAATCAAGGCAGGCATTTTCTGTAACAGATGGGCTACTGGGACAAACACACACCAGAAAAAGCAATCCACCATTCCCTAAAACCTTTCTCAACACACCTCAAACACCACATCTGACACAACCCCCAGATCTGACTGCTCTTTCCATGCCCAGAAAGGAATCTCATTCCTATTAAATACAAAAATGGAAGCACCCGCCATTTCAGCGATGCAACAAAACATAAAAGAGTAAACAAATGCACGCTCAGAAAGAAAGTATCTTGTCAGCTGCAATTACAGAGACCCGTTCTGGGAACGAATTGGGCATTCTATCATTAATAAGTTGCAGAGAACGCTTTGGGATTTGTTGTCGGAGTCGTCGTTTTCCATGGACTTTTCTCGTGGGAGGGTTTTTGGAGGCATTGAAAAGCTTGGAATTGACAGAATGCCCGAAAGCGGAACTTTTTTGGGTATTGAAATTATCCACTGCAATCAATCAATGGCGTCTGCCCATGGGGCGTCGCGAACCAGGGCACGCCAGGACGGATATACAATGTATATATGAGTAGAAATGTGTATATATTACTACTTGCCATGAGTGGTGGTTTCCTCAGTGGAAGAGCACGCGTACAGGGGATTGTTTCATTTATTGTAGCATAAGTGGTGGAATATAATTGGTGTTTCAACATTTACAGCTAAGAATTGTTTGGTCCTAGTCTAGCAATTTTATGATGGCTTTGATGATTTTTATTATATTTTATTGCAGATTGACCATGTTTCAATATTATTTGATATTTTTAGTAGTATAATGTTAGGGGAGGGGGCTCAATTATTGTTCATGTTTCAATAAATTTTAATTGGTTTTTTGCTATTTATAAGCTTATTAAAAAATCTTCTAGTAGGCCACTAGCCACTAGTGATAGACCTATAGTCCACTAAGAATGGCTCCTATTCTAGATTCTAGACAATCATCCCTAGCAATCTAATGACAATTTTAGGATGGTTTCTTAATTTTTTAATTTCAATTTCAATTATTTTTTTAATAATAGCGAAGAGGATCTATTCATTGAGCATGTTCAAATAATAGTTGTTGTGTTATCATTTGCTGACTTAACTAGACACTATATCTATATTGGTTTGCCTCTCTATCTCTAGATCTCTCTATTTTTTTATTTCCATCTCTACTTTTATCTATATATCATTTTCTCTCCATCTCTCTCTACCCCTATATCTTCCCCACCTCCCCCTCCCTTCCTATTACAATCATAACTTGAAATTGTTGGCAAAGGAGGTGTTGTTTCACTTGTTTGGTTTTTTGTAAATGGATGCACAGTTGATTTCAAGTGATGACTTCTCCATTGAGATCTTTGTTGTAAAAATAACATCATTTCATAAATGGCCTATTGTAATCACCTAAAATTGGTCTGGCAAACCCATAGCCCCTATTTCAATTTATTGGCCTTAAGAAATCCTAAATCAATGGCATTTATCGCTAAACCCTAATTATGGGAGTATTTAATCAAACTTGCTTACATAATTAAAAATAACTTGTTGAATCAAATTATCAATCAAAGCTCAAATCACTTAATTGCTTAATTAAAAGTCCTAAACACTTTTGATTCAATGAAGCCATTCACACATCCTCACACATGTGTGTGCACTCAAAATTCAAATAAAAACAATTAAAAGAGGATAATTACCAAACTTGTCTCATTCTCCCCCAAACAAGCACAAGGTTGACCAATCAATGACCTTCCACTTGGATCAAGCTCACATGGATTGAAGTGGAATGAATCTCAACCGCCCTTCGTAGCTCAATCTTGGCCATCCGTTTTGAGGAATTTCTTATAAAAGGGATAGCTCCCCTTGCTCAAAGAGAGGCAATTTGAAGAATCAAAGTTATAATGTTATTTTGGTTTTAGGTTTTGATCATGTTGTAGCCTATATTTTCATTGTAGCTTAGTTTGATGCATCTAAGTTTTACAATGATTTCTAGCTTCATTTTCGTTAGTTATAGTTGCATTCTTTCTTATATTACTTCATGCTCAATATGCATTTAGCTTAGTAGTTTCCATGCTTTTCATTTCCATGGTTTTGAGGGCAAAGTATGCAAGTTCATGCCTCTTGTCCATCTCTTGAAATCTTCTATTTTGGAGTCGTTTAGTCACTGATTCTAAATATCAATCTGATGAGCATCCTCTAAGAATCAAACTCACTTCAACTAGGAAGCAATAAGTCTCTCTTGAGGGTAGTTTGCAGAATGATTTGATGATATTAACCCTTGAATTAATGGTTTATTGAGTGTTTGGTATTTCAGGCTGAAGACCACATTTACCACACACACATTTGGTGCCCACTGTGGGGCTTGAACTGGTTTTCTGCCCCAATTCTCAATATTTTTTATATTTTGACGAAATTGCGCTCATTGTCATATGATGTTTCATGCCTACTCGTACGAGAAATCACTAGAGTCTAGTTTGTCATTTCATAATACTTGTATTGTCGTACAATTCTAGATTTGGTTCAAATTGTCATACTAACCTATTAGAATTGTCGTACGGGAGCTCATCTTAACATGTTTTATCGTATGGTTACATATAGATTATCATATGAGTTTTGATGCCAGAGTGTTTTTTGTACTTTGTCGTTTCAAGAACAAAGAGCATTTTTAGGGGTTCATTTGATTTGATCTTGGGTTGCTAACCTCTAACATGCTTGTGTTGGTCTTTTCGCTCTTTGGTTTGACAACTTAACATGTTCTTGTAGGACGTTCAGTGAAGGGCTCGCTTGTCAAAGTCACACTAGCATACCTATTGTTGAAAACTACTAACATTTTGTGCTTGTAGGATGTTTGAAGAAGAAATAAATTCCATTGAAACTACTAAACATTTGTGTTTTCAGGTTGCCTAATGACTTCATCAACCAAATGACCGTGTTTTGTTTAAGTGGTTATTTAGGAACCTCATTTAAATAGGGTATTACTTGAGTGAGTCAAGCTAAAACATTAGGGTACTATTCTCTCTTCCCTTTTAGGAAGATCAGAAACCTAGACATGTTTTAATTTGTCTTAGACAAGTAATCTTTTGGGCAAAATTGGAGTGTTTGATGTGTTTGGGAAAAACAAAGAGAAATAGGAGATTATGTTGTTCTACTCTTTGAGGAAGAATCTGAAATCCATACCTTCTTTTTTCTATCCATTTAATTTTAATGCATTCCTTTTAGATGGGCCTGCCAATTGAGTAAAAAATCTCCCAGGAATGACCCATGTGAGAACGCGGAGTAAGCCACACCACTCCAACTCACGTTAAAAAAATTTACTCTTTAGGGCCAAAGCCTTGGGAGTTGGATGTCATTTGAGCTTTTACATGGCTCACGTTTAACACAAAGTAGGGCCTCATCATTTCAATCACATTTATGTGACTTCTTGTGCTAAGATGCTTTATGCGGCTATAGACCCGAATCACGTTTGCGTGAACGTAAAGGTTACAACCGAACAAATATCCTTACTAGAATCCAGAGTAGAAACCACCCAGTTCTCCTTCAAAATTGGTCTAGCAAACCCATAGCCCCCATTAGCATTTGGAGTCGGCTAATACGACATCATGACTAGAGCCATTGCGTGCTTGGTGATGACCATAATCTGATTAGCTATTGGGTGTGTACCTAAGTTAATGAGCGCAATTTTTCTTACTAAGACAAATTTACTCTAAGGATAAGAAGTGTTTGATTTCACTCCCTTGTGTTTGATGTGTTTGAATCACCCCAAACTGACACTAAAATAATATAAACACCTTAAAAAATTGACATATTCACCTCAAGATTGCACAAATTGGTCCAAATTCAATTAAAACAAGTGGCAAACTATCCTTGTCATACTTTTTCATTTTCACCTATTAGACTTGTCATACGACAAAATACTGTAACAACAACAACTTGTTTGGGAACCTGGGAATTGGCTTATGGGAACTTGGTAATTGTTGTATAAACTTACATCAAAGTCCATTTAGTTACTTTGATCTTTGGTATTCTTATTACCTTTCTACGTGGCCTAAATTAATCACAGTACCTTCCCACAACAATCGTCAGTTCTTGATCAGGTGGCTTGACTCATCATCATCTTTCATCCTACTTTCTTGAATGATCTTACTTGTCATGTGTTATCTCATCAACAATCAACCCCAATCAGCTCAATCAAAAGTGTCATACAATAGACATTCAGGTGTCAAAACATGATACCTTGTACCAAGCTCAACAATCTCTCACCAAGACATCTCTTACCAAGCTCTCAGACAAGTGATCATTTGGAAATCTTTGACATTGACCCATCAGTCTAGTCATTCTAAAGTCTTAACTACAATTGTCTTTCATAGTACAAACTAGAAGCCAACAACAAAATTCTAATCTCTATTCAAAGGGAAAAGCTATCGATGATTCTACCCCAGGACCCTCGTCTTGTTAGAAACCAAGATCTACTCAAAGGATTCCAGATCAAGATACACCAGCTATCTATCAATCAATACCCTTGTTTCAAATGTCAAGCTCTCAACATCAATCAAATCATACTACATGTCAAAACACATCGACAATGTCAGCTTATGACTGGGGATCTATCCAAGAACGACAGAGTCACCACACTAGTGTTTCTTCCTCGGTTGAGGAACCTACTGAAGAGGAGATTTAAAGATGTGAACAAGACAAACAATTTCAAAAGATGATGCAAATTCTTATGCAAATGGACAAGGATAAGTACTTCATGCACTTAGCATCTATAGGCATTAAACTTCCTCCCGACTTTAATATCGAAGGATTAATACAACATGACGAAGAATCTCCTATTACCATTCTTAATCAACAATTACAAGACATGAAGCATGAACTTAGGGAATTGAAAAATAAAAAGAACAACTTTCTAAAAAATACTCGCTAGAGTCTATATGTCCCTTTCCGTTCACTAAAAAATTACACATGTCGCCATTTCCTCCTAACGTTGAGATTCTGAAATATGACAAGTACAATGGGGAGGGTGATCCTCAAGATTATGTGAGGGAATTTTGTACTCTCAACATGGAGTTCATGCATGAAAGGACATATCTAATGCGGTTGTTCTGACAGAGCCTTAGCGGCCAAGCCTTGTAATGGTTCAAAAAACTCTCTCCTGATATTCATACATTTGATGAGCTTGTACAAAAGTTCATCCAACATTATTCTTACAAAATCTTGCATACGTTCACCATGCTAAATCTACGCAACACCAAACAACACAATGGAGTACCTTTTGTCAAATTCCTTCAACGATGGAGAAAGATATTCACAAGATATCTTAGACAAATCCTAGAAACTGAGAAAATTGACATCTTCATTAACAACTTGAAACCTGAGATGAATTATGCAATCCAGATGCAAAATCATACAGCCTTTAGTGCGCTAGTGGAAAGTGCTATCTGAATCGAAGAGGTTCTTATGAAGAAAGGTGAACTCACCTTATATAAGGACACTAAATCCTCCATTAATTCTAACAATAATAATGGTAAAGACAAAGGAAAGTAGTGGAACAAGAACAAGAATGTGGTCAATGATGAAGTCGTCAAATCACCCATTTTCAAACTCAAGGAACCAGTATTCAACCTATCCAGTAGGATGCAAGATGATAAGAACCATGTGAATATTCAAACACCATTCAATAATAATCAAGATACGCGAAAGGAAAAAGCACCATGGATACCAAAACCCAAACAAAATTTTAGTCCTCTTGGAGAACCTCTCGAAACCGCATTAAAAACTCTGGTGGCTCACAAAATCATCATGATACCAGACTCAAAGCCTTGGGAACCAACAGTTAAACCCAAGTGGTGGAACAAAAATCACTTCTGCGAATATCATAAGAACAAAGGACACTTAACTAATGAATGCATAAAATTGAAGCATGTCATCCAAGATCTAATTCAAAACGAAACCATCATAGATGATGGGTATTACTCAAATAGTGATCACAAGGCTTTCAAAAAACCCCTACCCTCATATGAACAAGGGGAATCTTCAAAGAACCAAGGAGCTAAGGTAAATTACACCTATCCTAATGATGACAATGTGATCCACATGCTTGAACCATCTAATCAATCAGTTTATGTGATCATCATCAAAGACAAAAAGGAGACTGAATCTACTAACACTCTAATGAGGAATCAAGCTAAGGTTACTCTTAAGAGAGTAGATTCATCATCAAAACAACCTACTACTTTAAAATCCTCAACATCAAAGCAAATGGTCACATCAATCCCAGCTGCGAAGTACAATTTGGTTGATCAGTTTCAAAGGAATCCAGCCCAAATTTCCATCTTGGAATTACTCAAAATCTCACCATCACATAAGGAGATTCTTGAAATGACTCTTTTAGAAACAAATGTACCAAAGGACCTTGGTGTTGATCAGTTCCAAACTATGGTAGGCCATCTGACCTCACCTCATTACCTATCTTTTTCAAAGAAGATGGTAAATAATTGAATCATCCACATAACCAACCCCTACATATAGAGGTCTTGATCCACAAACATAGAGTTAAATTCATCTTGATAGATGAAGGCATTAGTTTGAATATTTATACTCTTAATCTCGTGATAGCATTAGGTTTTTTAGAACACGCTATAGATCCCATAGGAAAGGTCACCGTAAACGCATATGATGAGGAAGAAAGGTCATCAAAAGGATTAGTTGTGTTACTTATCAAATTTGGGCCAATTGTGAGAGATTTCATTTTCCAACTGTTGGATTTACCCCTAGCATATGACATTTTATTAGGGAGACCACAGATCCATGACATGCAGGCGGTCCTCTCAACATATAATCAATGTGTAAAATTCCCACAAAATAGAGTGGAGGTCTCTATTTTGGCTGATAACACATACTCTTGTAACACTTTGAAGCAAGAAGACAACATGGTTCTGCATAATAAGGAAGCATCTAATGAAAAAGAATCCAATATTTCCCAAACAACACTCATGAAGAGCTTTGAGGAGAAATTGAAAATTAAAAACACTGAAATGGGAGGGTATGAGTTAAATCCTTTTCCATCCATGGATAATCGCCCCACATCCCCTAGATCTTACATAATTCCTTCATCATCATTCAAGCCTTCTAACACTCATAAATTAGAAATACATAAAGGGACTGGTATGGTGAAAGCTTGTTTATCTCTCTTAGAAGAAAATGAATTAAAGGTCGTTCTTGCCTAGCTTTATAAAGGGGAAGAACATGACCAAGAAGTTAAGCATGTTGAAAGTTCCCCAACAGAAATGTGGTAAAGGATATCAACTCATGCAACAAATGAGGTATAAAGGAAAAGGACCCCTAGGAAAGGATAAAGGGTTAACAGAGCCCATACACATAGAATTCAGGATTCCAACAAATAAACCAGGACTAGGATACCATGAGAAAATTTTTAACCCTTCCTTCAGCAATGGTCCTATAAAATGTCAAACAAAAGACTCTGATGATGAGATTGAAGAAGAAGCAAATATTACAAGGTTGTCATTTGAAATATTGTTACACATACAAACAAAAAACCCTCACTACCAAGGGGAATTGTATAGCTCACCTAAATTCAAAGTCCCCTTCAAACCAAACAGTCCAGTGTCCCAACAATTACAAGAAGAGTATCAATTGACTAAAGTAGAGGCAATAAGTCACCAACAAAATGAGTCAAGATTAGAATGCGAAGGTGAACATGAAAAAAGAAACCCTATCTAGGGGCAACTAGTAACTATTTATCACATACTATATCTACCACAATTCATGGGCACAAGGGTACACATGATTGAGGTATCTCCATCCCACTTTCCATCCATACAAGAAGGTGTAGAGAAAGCCACAGTACAAGATGTTGAAGATGACCAAGAAGAAGAAGACAACTCTAGTGAAGATGAAGGGGTCTTCATGACCATAACACAGTACCTAGGTAGGTCTGATGAAATTCAAACTGATTCTCATGAGTATGAGTTTTGTCAAGGTACAAAGAATGACATAGAGGGAAGGCATCTGAACTGGGGGCAACCAGTTTCTCCTACTCACATCCTAAACACACCTCCTTCTATGGAAACAAGTTATAATGAATATGAATGGGATTCTCTATCAGATGCCACAATAGATATTGAAGTTGATGTCATCCATAAATATGCACCTCAATTTGAACAAGGAGAAGGATCCAATGCTACGCCAACACCATTTCTTCCCTAAAACATCAATTGGAACTTTGGGAATGATGCTAGAAATCCCAATATGGGAACTACATCCATGTCAATAATTGAGATGGTCCCTCTAAGAACTTTCCTTGAGTAGATGGCTAGGAAAGAGGAGAATAAAAATTCTAGTGTTAGATCAAATAGGTTAGATTCACAAAATACTAACAATGACTCTAATAGTGAGGTTAGGATACTTCATATTTTAGGAATTCCTTCAGAGAGTCACGTTATATACATTCTCTTACCAATTGAAAGCTTTGATCATGATAACCCGGTTCTATCCTTAGAACCTATTGGATCTTTATCTCTAATCTATCATAAACTTACAGAATGGAACCCAAGAGAGCCCTTAAACCTAATATCTTCCCCAATTGACTACAGTTTGGAATGATACCTAAATGTTATTGAGCCTCTAGTCACTTCTTCCACCAGTGCAATGAATGTAAACATGACAGAGGGGGATATCAAGTTTCTCAGTCTTAAAAAGAAAATAAAAAGAAAACATGGTCTGGCGGTGCAAACCACTCTGTGGCTGTGTCAGAACTTTAAATAGTAAAAACAAATGATGTATCCAATGGTGAAAACCTATCAGAGGCACAAAAGGATGGGAAACTTGATATCTTTCTTGATCACTTTCAGGAGTGGTCTTCAGTGCTTATAGAGCCTGACCAACCAGTCAATCTAGGAACAACAGAGGCACCCCAATTGATATATATGACACAATCCTTGTTCGAAGAGGAGAAACAAAAGTTTACTCAATTTTTCATGAATAAGAAGATCACTCTTTCTTGATCCTACTCAGACATGCTAGGACTTGATACAAAATTGATATGCATAATTTGTCAATTTCTTTTGGTGTCAAGCCTGTTAAACAAAATCTCAGGAAGATGCATCCCCATGTGGCACTGTTGGTCAAAGTTGAGCTAGACAAGTTATTAAAAGAAGAATTCATCAGAGCTATAACATACGCCAATTGGATCTCAATCATCTTGCCTATTTCCAAGACTGATAAATCAATCTAACTCTATACAGATTTCCAAGATTTGAACAAAGCTTTTCCAAAAGATGATTTACCACTTCCCAACATTGACATGATTATGGATCTCATTGTTGGATATGAGATGTATTCTCTCATGGATGGTTTTTTTGGGATACAATCAGATAAAAATAACACCTAAATATCAAGAGAAGACAATGTTCACATGTTCTTGGAGCATCTTCTGTTGGAATGTTATGTCTTTTGGTCTCAAAAATGTAGTAGCAGCATACCAGAGGGCTATGATAACCATATTCCATGACATGATGCATAAGAGTATGGAGGACTATGTTGACGACACTTTGGAAAAATCAGCAAAGAGAGCTACACACTTGGCTAAATTAGAGAATATTTTTAACAGAATGAAAAAATTCAAACTAAGACTAAATCCAAAAAAGTGTGCTTTTGGTGTGACGTCGGGAAAAGTCCTTGGGTACATTGTCTCAGTGAAAGGAATTTAAGTTAGTCTATAGAAGTAGCATCAATTATGGAAATGCAACCACCAATAAATATCAAGGAAAGCTACAGTCAATCGAGAGGTTTATCTTGCAGTTGGCAGATATAGCTCAACCCCTCAAAAAAACATTACACAAGGGCGTAACACTCAACTAGGATGAAGGATGTGAAAAAAAATTTCAATAGATCAAAGTATACTTAGAAAACCCACCTGTCTTAATGGAACCAATACCAGGAAAAAATCTTCTACTATATATCTCAGCTACAGAAACATCACTTGGAGCTCTACTAGAACAACATGATGAAACTGGAAAGGAAAGAGAAATTTACTGCATAAGAAGAACAATGGTTTCATATGAACACAATTACACCATTATTGAATAATCTTGTTTAGCGGTGGTATTTTCTTCTCAAAAGTTTCAACATTTTATGCTTGCACATTCTATCAAACTGATTGTAAAAATTGATCCTTTAAAGTACTTGTTAAACAAGGAAACTCTGACTGGCAGACTAGAAAAATGGGTGATAATACTCAACAAATTTGACATTGAATACATAGATAGAAAATCCATCAAAGGAAAATTCATTTATGATCACCTAGAAGATTACTAGATTTCCAAAATCTAGGAGTTGGAAATACTTGATGAAATAAGGAAAGAAGCATTTGACCATCTAAGGGTCTATCTGAAAAGGATGTCTAGAGGTTATAACAAGAAAGTAAGATACAAAGAATTTCAGGTTGGCGATCTTGTACTTAGAGAAAATCTAAAGAATCAACAACATCATGAGAAAAAGGACAAATTTGAACCCAACTAGATGGGTCACTTCATGATTACTGTAACATTCATCTTTGAAGTATATCAACTATCAACTCTATATGGGGAGACATTTCTTGATCCTATCAACATGATCCACCTAAAAACATTCTACCACTAGACACTCTGAGCAGTTCTTGTACAACAAAAAATGGTTCTAAAAATGCCTAAAACAACAAAAAATAGAAAATCCAAAAATATTTGGAAAAAATCCTAAAAAAATGATCATCCTGGTGAAAAACCAACAAACAGGTGCCTCGATGGGTCAACCAAAAAAGTGAAAAATAAAAAAAATCCAAAAAAAATGGAAAGCAAAAAAGTGCCTTGATGAAAACCCAGTAAACATGCGTCTTGGTAGAAAAAATAGAAATTTTCCAAGTGGTGAAAACCTGGAAAATAGGAGTCACTTGTAACTAGAACTCCATCTATCAATGCATATCTTGACTATCTTAGGATTCAATTTTCTTTGTTGCACTAATAGCTCTCAATTGCTTTCATGACCATGTACAACCCATCTAGAACATTGACATAACATCATAGCTTGGAATTGGGTGATATATTAGTCTTATAGAATTATTCATCTTGTAAGTCATCCTGCTAATCAACGTCAGTTATCCTGGTATCAAGTCAACATCCTTTGAGTCGTCCCGCTAATGAATGTCAGTTATCCTGGTATCTCAGCCACCAAACAGTTGGCCACTAACACCACTGGTGTTTTTCAACACCTTAATCAAATAGTGTTTTTCAACACTACCTACTTGGACACATCTATGTTTTTCAACACACATTTGATAATATATCACATGCTTAAATCTTGGCTTAATAACACTCAAGCACACAACAATGTTTTTCAACACTAACACCCACAAGCACAATGGTGTTTCTCAAAACTTTACACATACAAACTCATAACAATCAAAAACTTGCTGAAAGAATGATGATTCTTTTATTGAATGACTGTTTGTTATCAATGATTTTCATACTCTTTTCTTTGATTTTTTATTTTTGGTGTAGTTCCTATGATCCTATAATGTCAATTAAACGGGGTGTATGTGATAAGAGATTCCACATTAAGGTGGAAAAGCCTCATATCCCTCAATCCTTCTTACTTGAATGCCAAGGTGAGATTGGAACTATCTCCTTGACTGGTAATCTGTTTGTTTACTTAAGAACGCACTCAGGGTCATCTCATCTCTGAATGCCTCGATATTGATATACCCTTACAATATCAACTAGAAACAATGTTTGGATCATATTGGTTCTTATACCTTGATTCTTACATTACGTTTCCCACACTTTATCGAATGAAAGTCATACTCATATCCTTATGGTGACAATGGCACCAATAAGGATTGTATTGACTTTGATATCCCAAATTCTTGATGATGACAAACTAGCTAAAGGAAACAGTGACTAGGCTTGCGTTTTAGGATGTATTTCATTCTTAGGCTTGCATAATAGCATTATAATGACAAAAAGAGCTATCCTTCTAACGTTGAATCCTTATCTGAAGTGATCAATTGCATTAATCTCCTTAAGGTTATATATCTGCCAAAAAGAGAGAGTCAGAATTGACCAAGCAAGAAGCAAATCATCATAGTTTTCAGAAAATACAATATCATGATAAGAGCATATTATATACTGAGAAAAAATGAGATACATTTTCATCTAAGATATGTGCAAGAGCTCCCCAACAAAATGATACAAGATGATAATCTACTTAGAAGTAACACATAAATGAGAAAAGACAAGAACACATGACATCACACAGAGCACAAATTGATCATACATATATATATATATATATATATATATATATATATATATATATAT
>MU226249.1:4094527-4108635 GCA_018584345.1 Thuja plicata
GTATATATATATATATGTATATATATATATGTATATATATGTATATGTATATATATGTATATATATATATGTATATATATATATGTGTGTATATATATATATATGTGTGTGTGTGTATATATATATATATATCAGAGGTATCAGTATCTACAAAAGGTGCTCAGATAATCTCGAGAAAAATATGCATCCTTGATGCAAATGAATCATGTACAATTAATGAATCTCACAAAAAATGGAAGGGGATGAGATAGAAGAGGGGAATATCAAGACTTGCTTCCTCCCTCACCTCCATCACGATGGGGAGGTAGAGGAACATCTTCTCGAGGTGGAGGGCTCACTCCCTTGAATCTCACTAAGTACTACGAATATAGCGGTACCTGTTGCACTATAGGAACTACCAAACTATGTGCTGCCACGTAGTAGGCTACCCTACTAGTCTGCTAGGTGACCTCACGCTGAAGAGAAACATGCTCAAATTTGAACCCCTAGGTTAACCCTTGAATCCTATCATCACGCTCAGAAATGGCACGGTCTCCCTCTGCAATTTGTGCCTGAGCCACCACTAGCTGCGTCTATAACCCTTAGACCCCTCCCCTCAATGTATGAATCACATCCTATGGGGTCTTCTCTCTAGGAACACCCTCCTATCTGACCTATGCATCCCTTCATTGATGAGCCTATAGGACTGCATCATAAAAAAAGAGAGTCTTCTGAGAATCACCCATCTCCTCATCTACTACACCTGTGGGAGGAACATAAATGCCAAAAAAACCTAATGTACCTCCCTCTCTACGATGTCATTGCTGCCCTACTGTAGGTTCCCTTCTAGAACTAACACCTAGGTTTCCTCCTACTCCCCTGGGCACCGGAACCCTTTGTTCTCCACCTATATCTCTCTATGGAACATCCTCCTCCTCAATCTGTGGTTCTCTCTACCATATATGTGAATATTGGGAAGGGATATGAGTGAAGTACTCCCCATACTATGGTGTGACCCCTACATCAGTTACATCATCCAGGTAATCCCAAGATGGCTGATACGACTGTATGATCTCTTGCAAGCAAAGAGTCAGAGATAATATAGGAGCCCGCCCTTGGTGCTCCTCGTCCACAAATTGGGCATAAGCCGTAAACTCATGTGCTATACTTTGAGGCCATCCATACTACCTCAATACCTGAGAAACTACAAAAAAAAACAATAGAATTACTCATGAGCAAGGGATGTGACACAAACAAATCTCTCCTCTGAGCCCTCCAATCAACCCAAGTCTCAGTGCCTCTGTAAGGCCTCCAAATCACCATGCTAAGGTCATGAAGCTGACACCTCCAATAATATTTCTTCCCCGAGTTGGGCTGCGTAAGAAAACCTAAATACATGTACACATAAGGCTGACCACTTTGTCATGGATCATCTTCCATAGGCCTACAAATGGGAAGGTGCTCCCATACCCACACCTACAAAACTATTACACCTACAACCACACCCCTTATACCTCTAAAGACAACCTCGTCCACCTCATGGTACATATGTGCGAGGAGGAACTGACCCCATCCTAACCGCTCTAGCCTGGCTACAAGTCTCTCTAGAACCCGACCCCAACTACAAAGGAATCCCTACTGACTCCTGTCCACCATGATGAAACACCCTATGAATCCTGCCACAACACAAGGAAGAGGATATTGTGCACCATATTGAATCTCCAGGTCATCCCAGGAGATTTCTCGATCCAGAATGGTATGATAATGGGAAAATTGGATGAGGGCCTGAATGCCAAGTCACGAAGTTGTATCATACTCCACACGCTCTCCAACAAATGGGATCTAAAGAATCCTATATATATCCTTGGGAGTAATGGTTATATCCCCGGTAGGAAAATGGAACGTGTTATGATCACTATGGAACTTCTCTACCCAAGGCTGTGAGCAATCCATGGTTCACATGGATATCTGACATCTAAAGTAGCCAACTAAATCTGCACTCACTAAGATGACCCCTCTATGCATTTAAGAGATTCCTCACTAACTACATGCCCAAAGGATAAGTGGATCTACACTGAATATCTGGTAATTGTGCCTGTAAAAGAGAAACAATGTAAAACTATCAGTAATCAAGAAAATCGGGCTAAAAATGATGAGTACATGAATCATGCTAGTAAGACAAGCTGAAAACCATGCCCAACAATCTAAATTTATCAGCCAAGGAGAAATTTTTTTATGTTAAATCCCTAGAAAAACCTTGTTGTTTACCATACAAAAAAGTACAACAAAGGAACACTAGCATGAAGACTCGTACAATTCAAGACTAATGCTAGTAGGACAAAATAGCTTGACATGATAAAAATTATATCTGCATGTAACAAAATGGGTATGTAAGAAGGTTCTCATATGAGTCATGGGTCCCTCACAGACAAAAAAGCATATGGACCTATATGAAAAACTAATTTCTCGGTATTTGTCTTACGAGCCCTCTCACTTGCTCGTACAATGAACCAATTCTATAGTTGAAAAAATGATTAAAAACATGAAAATAACTACCAAAAACGTGCAAAATTAGAATTAAAGAGGTATTTTTTTTATTACTCACTAGAGGCGAGTAATCATGAGGCCAACCATGCCTCCACATGCACTCAAATTGATCATTTATCACAAGGACTACCATTTTGTCTTAGAGAAAGTTTTTGAATTTTTAACTGAGGAGGTGAAAATGATTTGAAAATGGCCCTTTTGGTCATTATATAGGTTTTGACCTAATTTTCAAACTTGCTCCAATGAACATGAAAATTGCACCCTGGCTAATTGGACAGTCCTGAATCCATTTTGGGACCAAAATCCAAATTAAACAACATTTTGCTGGTAAAAAATGTAGATTAACCTGTTACTCAAATGCAGTTGATCACTGACACTTGCCTCACAGGATTCCTCTTCAATATCATTCCTAATTGTTTGAATCAAGCATTATCTACTTCAATCCAAGAAAGTCAAACTTGGTCAACCCAATTCAACTCTCAGTTAAAATTAGTCAACCAGACCTTAAATCAAGCTCGAATCCAATTCTTCTGCATCTATTAAGACCATTCAATGCTTTCAAACCCATCACAATCATGCTCATCACCCTAACCTCATTTCAATTTTGATCCCAAGGGGGCAACATCAATACATCAAAATTTTGATTTAAATCAAGAGGTTTAATCTCTAGGGGCATCAAAGCTCCATATCAAATTAGGATTCCTCCAAGTGATTTCATTGCTTCATAGCAAGTCACTTGAATCCCTCCTGGGCATATCAATTTCATCACACCGCATCAATCTGATATTACCTCTTAATCAAGTAATTAAGTTCATCAGGACCCATATCAAGTCAATTATCCTGAGAAATGAATCGAATGATAGTTAGTCTCATCACACCACATTAGGTTGATTAGTCATTCAAACCAATCCAAGATTGGGAAATCTGCTCCAATAATGGATATTCAGTTACATCGCTTCACATCAAGTTGAATACTCAAACCTTTCTATCAATCTTCACTCAATCAAGTCTGGAGTTGATACCTTAAATTTTCAATCGATCTTTGTTTAATAAAGTTCAGAATTGGTTCTGGTTTGTGGTATAGTTTCATCTCTTCACATCAAGCTATTCCCGATCCATCACCAAATGTTCTTTGAATCAATATGTTGCTTTCTCATCAATTCAAAGAGGGGGAAATGTAATCACCTAAAATTGGCCTAGCAAACCCATAGTCCCTATTTCAATTAATTGGCATTAATAAATCCTAAATCAAAGGCATTTATAACTAGACCCTAATTATGGGAGCATTTAATCAAACTTTCTTACATAATTAAACATAACTTGTTAAATCAAATTATCAATCAAAGCTCAAATCACTTATTTTCTTAATTAAAAGTCCTAAACACTTTTGATTAAATGAACCCATTCACACATCCTCACACATGTGTGAGCACTCAAAATTAAAATGAAAACAATTAAAATGGGATAATTACCAAACTTGTCTCATCCTTCCCCAAGCAAGCACAAGGTTGACCAATCAATGACCTTCCACCCGAATCAAGCTCACATAGATTGAAGTGGAATGAATCTCAACCGCCCTTCGTGGCTCAATATTGGCCGTCTGTTTCAAGGAATTTCCTATAAAAGGGATAGCTCCCCTTTCTCAAAGAGAGTAAATTTGAAGAAGCAAAGTTATAATGTTATTTTGGTTTTAGGTTTTGATCATTTTGTAGCCTCCATTTTCATTGTAGCTTACTTTGATGCATCTAAGTTCTAACATGATTTGTAGCTTCATTTTCCATAGTTGTAGTTTCAATCTTTCTTAGATTACTTCATGCTCAATATACATTTAGCTTAGTAGTTTCCATGCATTTTATTTCCATGATTTTGAGGGAAAAGTATGCAAGTTCATGCATCTTGTCCATCTCTTGAAATATTCTATTTTGGAGTCATCTAGTCACTGATTCTAAATGCCAATCTGATGAGCATCCTCCAAGAATCAAACTCACTTTAACTAGGAAGCAATAAGCCACTCTTGAGTGTAGTTTGCAGAATGATTTGATTTCGATTTGATGATACTAACCCTTGAATTAATGATTTATTGAGTGTTTGGTGCTTCAGGTTGAAGACTACATTTACCCACACACAACTATCAATTGAAATCAAGTATTGGTCAAATGTACAACTAAGAAATGTTCATAATGTAGAATCTAGAAAGTTGCACCTACTAATCAAATGCCAATTTTAGGATGGTTTTATTTTTATTATAAATTTTAATTTTAAATAATTTTATTTTAATAATTTGGGAGAGGATGTATTACTTGAGTATGTTCCAATAATAATTGTGATATCATTTGTTAATTTAATGATACCCATCTCTCTATATATTAGTTTTCCTCTCTATCTCTATCTGTGCACATTGTTTCTTCCAACTCTTCTTTATCTCTATCTTATTGTCTCTCCATTTCTGCATCTCTCCCACTCTATATATCACTTCCTATCTCTATATTTATCTTTGTATCTCCACCTCCCTGGTTCTATCTCTCTTCATCTCTCACTATTACAAATATAAAATGAGCTTGTTGGTAATGGATGTGTTGCTTCACTCGTCTTGGTCCTTGGAAATAGACACATAATTTATTTAAAGCTATCTCTCCTTCATTGATATCTATGTTGCAAAAGAATCTTCATTTGATAAATGACCTACCAAATGATCTCATGTATTGCTCAAATGTATGCAAAATATAGGTCGTAATGTTTCCTAATTAACCTTCCACTCCTCCTTAGTGTACCCATTACAATTGCTAGTTTTATTATTATAAGAGTAGGGAGGATATACTAGTTGACCATGTTCCAATAATAATTAGGATAACCTTTATTGATTAATTGGATAATATTTCTAGTAGTATAGTAGTAGTAGTTGTGGCTATAAAGTTGTTAGTGTTGATCATGAGTACTCATAATTTAATTAAATGTACTCATTTGATCTAAAAATCAACAAATCATGTGATGTAGTATAGGTGTACTAATAAAACACAACTTAATGCACAACTATAATGATTTAATGCACAAATATTGGTCTACTATTTTGACAGTTTTTTATGACAACTCGTTAAAAAACATGTTGATATGACATCATATTTGATGATGTAGACCTAAAACTATAACCACATATCCAAACCGCATGAATAGATTTCTATATAAAAGAAATGTGAAGAAAAACTCTCAGCACCACTGCACTGAAAAACTTAAGAACATTTACAATAACCACTCACTAATGACAAAAAAGCATGTTTACATCAATGACAACATCAATAATTCATCCATACCTAAATCTGACAATGATATGTGATAATAAACCATGGCTATTGAATCTATGGTCAAAGATGTTGATAGGGTGATGATAAAGGGATATGATATGGAGGATAGGGCTTTATGAAAAGGATTAAATAAGGGGGATGTTACGATGGACAAATAATGGATGAGGTATTGTAATTCTTGTGTAGGAGTAGATTGAAAGGACAACATCAACACTGACACACACCATGAAGGGTCATGAAGTGATGGAGGAAAAATAGATTTTGAAGTTTTAGATTTTGATTGATAAAAGGTGTCGATTTTGAGACATGAGGACCCAAAATAGATTTGGAAGGGGATGATTTAAGATTTTTATATGAAGGATTGGAGGAAGCTTTTGGAATATTGAATGCCAACTTTGATTTCTCTATAGTGTGCAAGTCTCATACAAGTGATTTAGGAATCCATATAGTTCTTTATTTTTCTTTTCTTTGTGGTGCTTTGTAAGGCATTGATTCAATGAGGAATTAGGAACCCACATTATCTTTGATTATTATTTTTTCTTGATGGGCCTTTGTGTGATTTTTCATATTTAATTTTTTTTTGATTTACATGTCTCTTGAATGGGACACATTGATCCTTGGATATATTTACATTCTATAACTTATGGATTTGATGCTTGGAATCCAAATCAATTCCAAGGAAATTTAGAGTCATGGATGGATAGGAGTGATATGGAGAGTTCATATGGATAGGTGATTCAAAGGTTCTCAAGTATGTATGCCTTTGATGATATTTATGTTGTTGGCAGTGGGCCAACATCCCTCATGATATTCGTTGAATGGTTTAACAACCTCCTGTGTCTTCTATAAGTCTAGTGCTTGTATCACACATTAACGGGTTGATCTTTTGGTGCAATGAAAACCCTAGCTTCTAAGAACTGGTATGAGAGCTTGATCACAGGTCCAAATCATGTAAAACATGATGGGTAATACTGGGAGGGGGATACAGCTGGAAGCCAAGCCTATTTGGGATAAATCCTGGTCTCCTAGCCTTACTCCCAAAATAATGTCTTCTTCTGGATTTTGCTTCAGAATCACATCCTTACTCTCGATAACCTTTCAAAGCGATGCCTCCAAATTAAAAATAGGTGTGTGCTTTGTAAGTGTTAAGATGAGTCTATGGATCACCTGTTTATTCATTTCCCCTTTCTTAGTGTTTTTTGGCAGCCTCTCCTCTCTGCTTTTAGGGTGTAATGGTGCTTTGCCTCCTCTATCATGGACCTTTTCTCCCAATAGTCCCTACCTTTCAAGCACACTAATTGTCACAAAACCTGGACCCAGGCTCTCCCTCACTTGTGCTGGGGAGTTTGGAAAGAGTGTAACAACCGTATCTTCAGGGATTATTGTGTTCCCCCCAAAAACATTTTTGAAAAGATCCAACATGCTCTAATGGAAAAAATTTTCTGCCTGTGGTGGTACTAACCCTTTTGCAGGAAAAGACAACTTTGGTAACCCTAAGAAGAACATCAAAAAAATATAGATTTATACCTGGAGCTATCCCCCAGAAGGCTGGTCTAAGGATAACTTTGATGGTACTACCAAGGGAAATCTGGGAAAGGTGAGAAGTGGTGGCATGATCAGAAATTGCTATGGTATGGGTGTTGTTGCTGTCATCATTCCACTTGGCACCCAAACCAACCACTTTGGAGAAGCCAATGCGGCCCTCCAAGTCACCAAATTATCCCATTATATTGGGATCAAAAATATTTTTCTAGAAGGAGACTCTAGAAACATTATGAATTTTTGTAACAATTTACACCCACCGTCTTGGACTATTGCTAATATGATTGAAGAAAACCATAATCTCTTGAACACCTCTGAGAAGATACACATATCCCACATGTATAGGGAAGACAACCAGGTTGTTGATTGGTGCACCAACTTGGTAGTGAAAATTGACTTTGGTCAGATGGCTTCAAGGAGGAGACGTCCCATGTGAGGTGAAGGATTTAGTGGAGTATGACAGAATCCAGGGAAAGGAGGGAATGATAATTATAAATCATGAAAGTTAATGCTATGTTTAGTAGTGGTTTTCCCATAAATGGGAAGTACAAGAATGGAAGGAAGGGTAATGAATCCAATTCCCATTCGCACACTTTCTCAGTTCCTATTCACAAAGTTAAAACCTACCTTTTTAGGCAATTCAGTAGAACAATATGGAATACTTCGGTGAGAAAGTGTCTATTAAGTTGTAAGCTGAATCACCATTATGCTAGATTGAGCCATAATATTGAAATGGTAGGTGAAAGAAATAGAAGAGAGACCTCTAATGACTGTGAGAAATGGAGGAGACAGATTAAGGTTTGGAATTTCCTATAGGAAGGGGGAATTTAAATTTTTGTAGAAGGGATTCATGGTGGTAAGCCGTAGGTGACCAAAATGTTTGTGAAAAGTTGGGATGAGGGCAGTGTGGTGATTGATGGGAGGAAATTTATGGTCACTAAGGAATTTATCTCCACTGTTACCGGCATTCCCATTCTGGGTATGAAATTTTAAAGGGATCATAACATTTTAGACTCTACGCTTAGTGACTTCATGAGGGATGAAGAAGAGAAGAAAGCACTCATCAAAGTTGGGACTTATTATCAACTTGAAGCGATCAAAATGATATGGAGATTCGTCCTGAGGGCCATCATCTCTTATGTCACACTAGGTACCAAGTTTGATAGCATCAGAACCTATCACTTTGTCCTCATGAACCACTTTAGACATGGTATGCAGGTTTCCATCTCATTCTACTTATACGCTTCTGTATAGTCAGAAAATGAAATCACTTCCATTTTAGAATTGTTTAGCCTTTTGAGTAAGTGATTTGGGGTCATGAAAAGTGCCTTGAATGGGTTCCTAATCTTGACATGGCTTCCACCCTGTTCTTTCCATCTTTCCACTACTTTTTAGCCTGATTTTTGCATTCTGGACTATAGACTGGTGATTCTGGGCTCCAAGGTCAGGGTCGACCTTTTGGGTCTATGTCAACCTCAACCCCGACCTAGGTCAAGGTTGGCCTTGACCCTGACCTAGGTCAAGGTCGACCTCGACCTTGACCTAGGGTTCAGATCCCGGGGTCTCACAGTTTTCGGATGTCGGTCTTTGCAAAAAGTGTTTTCCCACTTTCAGGTCGGTTGTTTTGGGTTTCGAATCATCAATTCCTAAATTATACTTAATATAGTTCATCTCCTATGGGTAAAGGATTTAATGGGAATTTAATTATCCTATGTTGGCCTCCTTAGAAGATTTTTCCCTAGTTTCATATAAAAGGGAGCCTTCTCCCCTCATTTTCTCTAAGTCCTCTATTGAAGCCTAAGCATCATCAAGTAATTGAGAAAGATTATCAAGTGAAGTTCAAACAAGCTAAGAAGAAAGATTTGAAGCAAGTATTCATCCATCCTCAAGCATCCATTTTCATGAAGGAGATCCATTGGAGGCCATTGAAGGATTCAAGCTACATAGTGCCCTTTTGGTGATCTCTCCATCCACCTTCTTCCAAGCCTCTTCCAAATTCAAGAACCCATTCAAGACTTGGTGTTGGAGATCTACAAGCAAGAGATTGAAGACATCCTACCTTTCTACATTCTACATTTTGAAGCATACTTGTGAATCCATGGATTCGAATCTGCCACAAGGACTTTTACAAGCAAGGTGAATTTGTGCATTTACTTTGTTTATCTTTATGCAATTTCAATTACATATATTTGAGGTTAACTCCAAAACTAGGGTTTGACTAAGGAAAACCTCTCCCCCACAAAAAAAAATCCTCTTTTTCTTGTAGGTATAGGTTTAGGGCTACAGATTTGGACATAGATCTGGATACCCTTTTCGGCTTTCTTTCGGACGACGTGAACAGATTCTCTGTCAAACCTGTACAAGTCAGGGTCAATATTATTGAGCCAGGGTTGACATTTGTGGTTCAAGGTCAACCATTTTCATAAGATGACATTGGATCAAGAAAATATTTCTGGGTTTTGTTCGTCTCTACATTCCAGTTTCGTATCATACTTCAGTTTTTCTAGAAAGAGTCTACAAACCTCAAAAAACAACATTCTTTGATCTACAATTTTGTAAGGTTGGTTCTTCTTCCTATCCTTTTCAATTACCATAATTAAACATATTCATTTAATCAATTAACAGAATTTAAGATCCCGTTCTTTGTTCTCTTTCTGAATAGTAGATTCATTTGTGCATTAACCCTTCTTTTGGGTTGATCAACTTGGATCTTCCATTTGTGCATTTGAGGATAGAAAAGGAGCATCTTATCTTCTCTCTAATCAAAATTACAATACACAATCAATCAAATTCAATTAAGTGTAAGGTAGGGTTAAGGAATTCAACACACTTTAATCAAATCAAACAATAATTAACAAATAATTCCCCCCCTTTCCTTTTCCTTTCTCTACATTTTGGTGAACCCACGATAGACAACTCTTTCTTTTTTGGTTTTATATTTACATTGTTTATGCTAGATCTTGCATGTTCTTTCAAATTGCATTTAAATTCAATAGATCAAAATTTTGTGTTAGTTCATTTGCATTGTATTGGTGTATGAGCTTTACCACATCTAGTCCTACTTATAGTATCCCGGTTAGAAGAAGCTATAGACTTATGGGTTCCTTTGATCCTGAGTCTTCCTCTCCTTTCTTTAGGATCCCAGATGACAATTTGATAACTCATGATTCCAATCCTTCTATGGAGCATAAATCTTCTCACTCATCTCATGATGAAGATGACGCTTTAAGAGTTCCTCCTGAACAAGTGCAAAACCTTTCAACCGAAATTGATAAAATGGGAAATTGGCTTATCCAAGAAAACCATAATCAAGATTCTATTCAAGCTATAGAGGCTCTTAAGAAAGTTCTTTGTGATAATGATCAAGGTATTAATTTCTTGCGTAGTATTACTCATCCTGTGAATTTGATTGTTAAACCTTTAGCTCAAGAGGCTCAAGAGTTAGGATTCACACCTATTGTCACTAGTATGGGACCTTCTTCTATTCCTCTACCTAGTATTCCTACTTACACTCCTCCTTTGATAACAACTTCTCTCCCAAGTGCACCTATCCCTGTGAATGCTCCACCGGTATCTTTACCTACCTCACAACCTTCATATCATAGTGTGCCTTTTACTTATACTAACCCTCTTCCAACTGTGGTTCCTAATGTTCCACCGGTTGTGTCTTCTATTCCTGCTGCTTCTTACACTCTTCCTAGTGTTCCTAATATTGCTATGCCACCTGTTTCCTCTAATGATTCTACAATTATTAGTTTGGCTCAAATTGTGTCATCTTTACAACAACAACTTGCATCTTTAACTCAATCCAAATTTAGCATTCCTACATGTGATATGGGTAGTCCTTTATCCCCAGACATCATTCATGCTACTGTCCCTCAGCAAGCTGATATGCCTCATCTTGAGAATTTTAATGGTAAAGGTGATCCTATTACCCATGTTAAAACATTTCAAATCCTTTGTAGTGATTATGCTCATGACCATATGACTTTAGCTAAATTGTTTGCTAGAACCTGTCGAGATAAGGCTTTACAATGGTATTGTTCCTTACCTCCCTATTCCATTGATTCTTTTCCTAAACTTGCTAATTCCTTCATCCAACAATTTCAAAATAACATTGGACCACAAGTGTCCTTATTTGATTTAATGCATTGTAAACAAAACATTAAGGAAAAATTGACTGATTTTATTGGTAGATTTAAGCATTTGTATGCTCAGATTTCGTATCATGTTCCTGATATTGATATTCACCATATGTTTATTTCAAATTTACAAAAATATATTAGAGATAATATTCTGCTTACTGAATTTACCTCCTTTCAAAAATTATGTGCAGCACTTCACCATTATCTATTACAAGTGAGTCATTTTGAGAGCAACACTCCAATGGCTCCTGTTCTAGTTGATAAGAGTGACAATGCTCCTAATCCCAATAAGTTTTAGAAACCTAACAACTATGTCAAGATTAATAAATAGATGAATGCGGTTGCTGATCAAGTTGCGGCTACAGCTAATAGTGCTTCTACATCCACTGCTTTCCATATGAATCGTACGCTTACTCCTCTCTCTGGAACTTTGCATTCTATAATGAGTAGGTTGTTAAGTGCTAGTATGATTACCTTGCCTCCTATTCGACCTCTCCTTCCTACCATGATAGCTTCAAAATCATTTGATTCTAAATCTTTCTGCCAATACCATCGCCAAAATGGCCATGACACTGAAAAATGTTACTCTCTAAAGCATAAGATTCAAGACTTAATAGAATCTAAAGCTTTGTTTGTTGATAATTTTGATGGTAATGGGAATAAATATGTTTCTCCTCCTAATCAAAACCTTAAAATTTACACCAATCCTTTACCTACACATGATACTATACTATAGCTCAACCATCTTCTGTAGACATTGTTTATGATTCAAAGATGGATGATCTTAATAACATTGTTAATCATGTGGAGAGTGTTGAGCCATCTAAACTTATTGTTCAAGATCCATCACCTCCACTTCAACTTCCAATTTCACCTAAAACTCAAAAACAAACTAAGGATAAGTGACCTAGGGAACCTTTAATTGCCTTTGATGATTCTAAAATGATTAAAGCTCCCGATGGTCACCTTTATATCTATGCTAGGATTGCTAAGATACCTACTTGTGGTTGTCTAGTTGATCCCACATCTTTAATAAATATCATTACTGAGGAAAATCTTTTTATGAAAGGCTTACAATGTGATTTTTATGACTCATTTGATGCATGGATCCAAACTTGTAATGAGTTTCTTTATCCTGCACTTGGTTCTATTAACTTACCTATTGAACTTTGTGGTAAAGTTATAGATACTACCTTCATCATTATTCCTACTTCAGATAAATTTCAAATCAAATTTGGTTTACCTTGGATAACTGCTATGCATGCTATTGCTTCTCCCATTCATAAATGTCTTATGTTCACTCATAATGGAGAAGTAAAAATGATTAATCATAGTTTGTTTCAACCTTCTAGGCCTAGAGATTGTGCTACTCTTGATTTCTTTTGGCCTTCATTACCTAACTCATGTCCTTCTCACCCTGATCATCTCTTTTGCTCCTATCAAGCTTACAAACATCACAAAATTGCTGAGTTAAGTATGCCTCAGATTGACTCCAACCATGGTCTTTTTCCTACTCCTGCAATACCTCCTTTATCTATTGTTGCTAATAAAATTGATAAAAGTTCTACTCTCCCATTATAACCTATTGAGAATCCTCCTATAGAACCTGTGAAGGAACCTATTGTCATTCCTCCTAGTTCTCAACATGTGCCAAACAAAGCTAAACACAAAAAATCTACTAATGAACATTGTAAGAAGCATAGAGCTAATGCTAGAGCCCATGCTTCTATGATTTGAAACTCATTACCTACCTTCAATCAACCTATGCCTGATGCATTGGATGTTCAAATTCATGATGTTAAGATGAATGAGTATGATGATCCCATTTGCATCTTGGATCCCATTTCAATCAACCTTGATGACGAGGACACTCTCGATGATCCTATTGATCTTAATGATGAATATGAGACCATTGATCTTGATAATGATTTACCTCATATGCTTTCAACTCAATTAAAAATTACGCCTAGTATTGAGCATTATGATTCTCAATAGGATCCTTGTTTGGAACTGGCTATCATTCCTACTGTATTGGATATAGTCCCTCTTGTGAGTTACCCACCTTCCATCAATAACATCAACCAAGATGGGGAGGGTTGACAACATGCTTGATTGGCTCATCCTTTATGGTAGCCCTTTTTGTGTTTATATGTTTTAATGTGCCTCTCCTGTAATGTGTTTTTAAATGTTTGTTAGATTCTTTTATATGACCCTTGTTACTGTGTTGGTGCAAGGTGATAGAGGAATCAAATCTGTTGTACAAATTCTTCTATATGTATCTACATTCTTCTATATATTGTTTCATGTTATGTTGTACTTGTGCTATTGTTTGTAACTATTTTCCTTGTATAATCTGCTTGGATCTGTGACGTGGTAGCACTAATTCTTTTTGGTCTCCAAGTGGTGGTCTGAAAAGATTCTTCTTCGTAACTCTTAAGTTTTCTTTCCTCCTTTGTGATTGTAGTTCTTATTTCTTTGGGGAATGATGTCAATTCATTTGCAATAATATTATATTTCTATGTACATGTTATCTTATGATCATACTGACCCCACATTAGGTAGATCCCTCTTGTGTTCTTATGTATGTTTATGTTTT
>MU226249.1:4134598-4167493 GCA_018584345.1 Thuja plicata
TCAAGTGCATTTTCCGCACCTCACAAATATGCATTAACTATATGTTAAGTTGAAGTCTAGTGATGCGGAATGGTTTGTTTTACTCCAAAGAACACTCTCCAACTTTCAAAAGTGGATTTCATGCACTATAGCAAAAAGTGGAGATTTAAATTTTAAGTGCGCCATTACCATTTTCGCACTGAAAACTCAAAAACCCGCTGGCCTCTTTCTTGCATGGTTTTGATTATTTTCAAAAACTAATCATATGGGTCTCCATAAATTCTCGTGAAGAACATTTCATCTTCAGATAATTTTGTGTGAAAGCGCCTGGAAATAGTCATAGCGGAAAATCCAAATGTAAGTGCGCAGAAGCCATTTTCACACTGAAAACTAAAAAATCCGCTGGCCGATATATCCATGGTTTCGAAGTCTTTTAAAATTTTGACCACATGGGTCATTTTGAAATCATTCAAAGAGTAAATGATGTTTCAACTCCGTGGCCCAATGGATTCAGCTCGATAATGCTGGTTGGAGATGAAGAGTTTCAGATTCCATAGTGACTGTTCGAGTTCTCAGATTTGAAAAGTCTTTTTCTTTGCATTCTGTCTCTTTGTATTCGAAGAAGAGGAAAGGTCATTGGCTCTTAGAAGCCTGATGTATTATAGAGTTTATAAATTTTGTAAAGAATTCAGTATAAGGGGTTGGCAAACTTTTTAATGAAGCAGAAGGGATTCTATTTACAAAGGCTTTGTCTCATGTTTGTTGCACCATTTTAGTGAATCATTTGCATTCTGAATAGATAGAACACTCATATGTGAAGCCGCAGTTGCATGCTGGATTCTATTTCATGTCTGTGATTGCAGTGAAAGTAATTCTATTTTCTTGTCATGTATGATTCTTCTCCTATTCATTTTGTAATTTAGGTGCATCAGAATAGAAAGTACAATTGTATGTGGAACTGTAATTCCTGCTTGGATTCTATTTCATGTTAGAAGTTGCAGCGTAAGAAATTCTATTTTCTATCCATGTACGATTCTTCTTCTGTTCTCCTTAGTAGAATATGCATTTCTAGAATAGGTAGATTAGATTTGAATATAGATTAAACATTATCCTTGCCCGAATTGTTTGTGTCTACAAGAAATTTGGTTAAAATTCATAAAGAATAAATCTGATGATCAATAAAAACATATTCATTGCATATTCAGGGAGCTATACCTGTCAATTTAGAGGGCAGTGATAAATGACTTACACTGACCCATTTGTTGGTGAACATCCTTTTATTCTTTCACCTTGGGTGTATTGAAGAGTCAGAGATTATAAATCTTAAGGAATGACAAATTGTTAACCAACACTTCTCTCTAATCACAATTACAATACACAATCAATCAAATTAAATTAAGTGTAAGGTAGTTTTTAGGAATTCAACACACTTTAATTAAATCAAACAACAATTAACAAATAATTCCCCCCCTTTCCTTTTCCTTTCTCTACAGCTTCTATCAAAGAAAATATTAATGGTTATAGGGACACAAATTTTGCAAATCCTACTCTCCATGAGGGGATTTTACTCCTGATTTATGAGTACTTTAAATCCAAAATTATGGGGAAGGAGGTCATTTATAAAGAGGAAAAAGTGGATTTCTTTGGCTCTGATTATGTCCCTTTTGACATGGAAGATAGCGATGGTTTGCACTCAGAGGATCAGGACGATTGTGACACTAAGAAGAATAATCTAGGTTCCTCTTCTAAGAAAAGAAGGACTAGTGTACATACTATCAAAAAAGAGAAAGCAGTGACACCCTCCAAGAAACATACTAATACTATGATCTCTTCTAAGGAGGAGTATAAAAACAAGGAGGAAGGGATGAAAACAAATGATCAGGAAGAGATATCTGTGGAAAAGTGATAGAAGTAGCCCTAAAGTGTGCTTCACAATTCAGTAGACAAGACCTTGCTTGTCCTAGTCCAATTAGGATCCTAATATTCACTATAGGACCTCCCTAGTCAATAGAAACTGAGTCCAATACTTCTCTTTACTCTTCTCTAAGAGTCACAACAATTATGGTTCACTTTGAGGGACAACTATCTCAATTTTGTCTCAATGCTTTCATTGGCTTTGAAGAATCCCAAAGCTAAACTCTTCATACCAATACCTCCCATGCTACAAGGGTCTTGTACACACTTATAATGTTCATTTTTCATCCAATCAAATCAAATCCCATAAGTCTTCAACCCCAAGTTAGTTGAGTTTCAAATTCATACCCAATTTGTCCTATTAGGCCTAAAACACCAATTAGCCCTATCCAGTGAGTTTTTCAATATTTTCTCTGAAAACTTCCATACAACCAATAAAAAAAATTTATGATTCAGAAAACCTTTTGGGAGGCCTAAATATTTCTAAGGTCTAGGGATCCCAATCCATCCGTGCACCCGTGTCCTGAAATGTAGGGCTATTAAGCCTATTTTGACTCCTCACTAGCTCTATACTGGTTTGTATGCAAAAATAAATCTATATTGATTTGTTGGGCTTTGAGCTCAACACTAGAGACCTATGAGACCATAAAAAAACTGAGACCACACTTGGTTTAGTTGTCCCATTGACACCCTTGTCTCTGCATATAGGTTTTTACCTATCACTCTCCTAGCCCGGCTGTCCTAACTCGCTTAGGGCACAACTTTATAAATAGAAAAACATTTATCGTAGAATCCTACTCATATATACACTATGTATAGAGGCTACCCTAAGACATCCATTCAAACTTTTATTTTTCCCATTTTTGAATTTCATGGGGGAGCCATAACCAAAATTGCCTCGATTTACACCAGTAGACTACCTAGTTTGAAGATATTTTCCTACAGCTAACAAATCAACTCAAAATTACTAATAATCTAAATGAAAATATCTTATAACTATCACTACTATGTGAATCCATAGTTGGATCTTATGTTTCAATCCATTAAAACACCATAAACTTTCAAAGTAGTCAACTGTGCACTGTTTTCAGAAAAACTTTTTTTCTTGCTCTCCAAAAATTGCATGCATTCACTCTACCTCAGGAAATGAGCCATAGAGTGTCTAAAGATACCTTATCTACCATTTCAAGCCATGGTAATTCATTTCCCACTCCTAGAAATGAGGGAATTCAATGTTGTTGAGTTGCATGCAACATTTGCAAAAAGTTGCAAATGTTGTCATGACAACTTTTGACATCTTTTGCATTTATGATGCAAACTACAAACTAGGGCCTCTAACCCATTTAGTTGAATGAAAGAGGCTCATTAATGAATCATGAAGCATATTTGGCACCCAACATGGGTCTAGGACACAATTTTAACCCATTTCCCAACTTTAGACCAAATTAGGACTAAACTACTAAAAGAAACTAACAAAGACTAATAGTGAACTTAGCACTAATAGTAATTGACTTAGTCACACAACATGAAATTCTAAGGCCTTAAGAAAACACACACACTAATTTGGCTAAGGTCAGTTACAAGCCAAAAAACTAGGGCTTTGAGGATTGCCTAGGTGCTCCTGTACCATCCTCCCCTAGACAAAAGACTTCAATCAATCCTTGGATTGAGTAAGTTGAGATCAACACCCAACTTCTTAAACTCATTTTCCTTGATCCATACTACATCCACATCAGATTGTCCCTGCCATTTTACCAGGTGTTCTCTATACTCCTTCTTTTTGGATTTCTTATAGACTCTAGAATCCATAATTGTCTTTTCTTGTTTGATTGGTGCAGATGACAGATGTAGTTCTTCAACCTCCTGTATTACTTCATTCAAATTCTGATCAACATTAGGGATTGGGCCTTTATATAGTACTAAGTTTGCAACATTAAACACTAGAGATGAACCCAAATCCTCTAGAAGTTCCACCTTATAGGCATTGGTTCCATACTTGGCCAGTATGAAACATGGACCAATTCTTCTCTTCTGAAGTTTATGAGGTGTTCCTTTCTAAAGTATTGCCTTGTTGAGGTGAACCATTACTAGATCTCAAACCTTGAATTTGATGTCTCTTCTTATTTCATCCACTTTAGTCCTGATCTTCTTTGTATTTTCTATGAGTGTCTTCCTGACTATCTCATGAACTTGTTGCATTGAATGGGAAAAATCATCAGTATAACCACTACCTTTGGCTCCATCCTTTAGTTCTCTGAGCTCATAAATGCCTCTTTGATGAAGACCATAGACTATTTCAAAAGGACTTTTGTCTGTAGTCCTATTCACTATGTCATTATAAGCATACTCTGCTTGTCCAATGATTTGGTCCCAAACTTGACCATACTCTTTTGTTAAACACCTTAGGTGATTTCCAAGACTTCTATTTACTACCTATGTCTGACCATCTGACTGAGGATGGTAGGTAGATCCAAAAGACAAATTAGTTCCAAGCTTTTGCCACAGAGTCTTTTAAAATGGCCCATGATTTTGGTGTCTTTGTCAAACACTATACTGAGTGGTAAACCATGAAACCTAACAACCTCCTTGAAGAATAAAGAAGCTATCTCACTGGAATCATTGGTTGTCTTGCAGGGCACAAAGTGTGCCATTTTACTAAATCTGTCTACAATCACATAGACATTGTCCATTCCCTGTCTTGTCTTGGGAAAACCTACTACAAAGTCCATGCTTAGACATTCCCATGGTCTGGTTGGAATGGGAAAATGTTGGTATAGGCCTGCATTTGTAGATGTTCCTTTGGCCTTCTGAAAAATAACACAACCTTCAACATATCTCTTCACATCCAAGTTCATCTTGGGCTAAAAATAGAATCTTTAGACTAACTCCTGAGTTTTGTTAACCCCAAAATGGCCACTAAGTGCACCATTGTGTTTCTCTTGTATAATATTCTCTTTAATAGACCCCCTAGGGACACATAACTGAATCCCTTTAAACAATAGATCAGTCTACAAAGTGTACTCAGAGTATTGACTATGAAAGTGGTTTTTCTACTCTTTACATACCTTCTAGATGTCTGCAAAGTCTTCATCTTCACCATATAGGTCCTTAAAGTTGTCAATTCCCATACTTTGCAGTTGAATCTCTTGAATGGTCAATGCTCTTCTGCTCAAAGCATCTGCAACTTTATTCTGCAACCCTTTCTTGTGTTTGATGTTGAATGTGTATGCTTGTAGGTATTCAACTCACTTCATATGCTTATGACTCAGCTTGTCTTGTGAGTTAAAGAAAATCAATGCTTGATCATCTGAATAGACAATAAACTCCTTTGGAAATAAATAATGCCTCCATTTTCCCAGTGATTGGACCAGAGCATACATCTCTAGGTCATAAGAAGAATACTTCTTCTTATCTTCACTCAACTTCTCTTAATGGAAAGCCACTAGTCTTCCCTCCTGACTTAAGATAGCTCCAATTGCCACATTGTTGGCATCATACTCCACTGTAAACAAATTTTCAAAACTTGGAAATACCAAAACTTCTTGTGTTGCAATATTTTTCTTTAGTAGCTCAAAACTCTTGTTAGCTTGTTCATTCCAAACAAACTTAGTCTTCATGCCTCCCTTAATTGTATCTAACATAGGAGCACATATTTCACTAAAATGTTTAATAAATTTCCTATAGTATTGTGCAAGGCCATGAAAAATTCTTACCTCAGTACTTGTTCTTGGAGTAGGCCAGTTGATGATGGCCTCAACCTTTCTTGGATCCATTTTTAAGTTACCTTGTGATAACATAGAACTAAGGTACACTAGCTCTGTCTTGATGAATTCACACTTTTCTAAGTTGATCATTAACTTCTCCTCCTGTAACTTCTTAGAAATCAATTCCAAGTGTTTGAGGTTCTCTTCTCTTGTCTTACTATAGATGAGAGTATCATCTAAGTAGACTACTATAAACTCTCCATTGTTCTCTTTAAGTACCTCATTCATCAACCTCATGAATGTTGGTGGGGAATTTGACAACCCAAATGGCATGAAAAGCCACTCATATAGTCTTTCTATAGTCTTGAAGAATGTTTTCCACTCATCCCCTTCATTTATTCTAATTTGATGATAGCCACTCTTTAGATCTATCTTTGTGAAGTACCTTGCTCCTCCTAGACAGTCCATTAGGTCTTCTATCCTAGGGATAGGGAAACTATACCTAATAGTGATCCTTTTGATTACTCTAGAGTCTGTACATAACCTTTAAGCTCCTCCCTTTTTAGGGGCTAGGACTGTGGGCACGACACAAGGGCTAATGCTCTTTCTTATAAGGCCTTGTTCTAAGAACTCTTGGATTTGTCTAGCAATCTCTTCATTCTGTTGGGGAGTCATTTTATAGGCTGCCTTATTGGGTAGGGTAGCTCTTGGTATTAGGTCTATCTGATGCCTTAAAGACTGCTTAGGGGGTAATATTGATGGTTGTCCATCACTCATTATTCTCTCATACTTTAATAGCATCTCTTGAGCTTCTTTTGGCAGCTCTACCCTCTTATTTGTTTTGTTTGCAATTTCCTTTGGATTTAACACCAGTGTAAAGCCAACTCCCTCTTCTTCATCTAAGGTCTCTAATAACTCTTTTTCACCCACCATGAGTACATTGGGACCAGTAGACTTTAATTTTGCATCCTCCAATAGTGAATGGATTTTGTATGTCACATTGTCTTTCTTGAAGGAGTATGCATTTTTCACTCCATCATCCATGGCCCTCCTATCAAATTTCCATGGTCTACCTAGGAGCAAGTGACATGCATCCATAGGTAATACATCACATAGAAATTTATCCTTATATCTCCCAATGGAGAAATCTACCCAAGCTTGGTCATTAACTAGGACATGTTGTCCTTTGTTTAGCCAAGTGACCTTATAGGGACTGGTATGGGGTATCCTTGTCATATTCAGCTTACTGACTACCTCCTCTAACACTATATTGTCAGTTGACCCTGAGTCTATGATGACTCTACATACCTTTCCCATCATTTTACAGTTGAATTTGAATAATGATCTCCTTTGATTGAGTTCTTCCTTCGCTAGCTCTTTGATTAGAGTTATTCTCATCACAAGATGCTCTCCCTCCTCTGATTCTAATGGTACTTCATAATTCTTGTTTCCACTTTTCTCTTAATGAACATAGTTCACCCTTTTGTCACCTCCTTGAGAGGTACTTCCCTTGTTTAGACACCTATATGCCGGATGTCCTAACTAATTATAGTGATAAAACTTCATATTGGAAAAATGGTTGTCTCTCCCTTGACTATGCCTCTTCCTCTATTGTTAGAGTTCATTCCTCTACTTGAACTCCCTCTATTAAAGTTTCCTTCATTTTTTTTAGTGAGATTAGTTTTTGATTGTCCTTTAGATTTAGAGCTTCTTCCTCCATAACCACTTCTTTTTCCTCTAGTATCTCTTCCTCTACCTCTTCCTCTTGAAGTGTTGGAGTCTTTTTTCTTCCTCAACTTGTCTTCCACCTTGATAGCAATTTGGTGGCATTTCTAAACTGTTTCTGGAGTCAAAAGAATCATCTCATCTTGAATGGTCCATTTAAGTCCATTAAGATACCTTGCAACCTTCACTTTCTCATCCTCTGCTACTCTTGACCTCATACAAAGTCTCTAAAAATGTTCAGTGTATGAGTTGACATCTAGGTCCTTCTACCTTAGACCTTGTCTTCTCTTGTGCAACTAGATTTCATAATCCTCAGGGATGTAAACATATCTTACTCTTTCTACCATAGCTTTCCATGAAGAAATGGGTCTCTCTCTCTCTCTCTCTCTCTCTCTCTCTCTCTCTCTCTCTCTCTCTCTCTCTCTCTCTCTCNATGTGTCTCTCTCTCTCTCTCTCTCTCTCTCTCTCTCTCTCTCTCTCTCTCTCTCTCTCTCTCTCTCTCGGATTAATTTCCACAAAGTGAGAGCATACCCTCTCATTCTCACTTTAGAAACTTTCACCTTTTGAGCCCCTGTGATTCCATCATACTCAAAATTGTTCTCTAGTCCTTCTATCCAATCAAGGACTACCTCTGGTTCCATTTTCCACTAAAAATGGGAAATCCTTCCAATGATTTTCCACTCATAGCCTTTAAGGCTTTCAAGAATGGTTCTTTATTTAGGATAGGGTTAGCTTTAGGGACTTCATCTTCAATGGAAATCTCTTTGCCTTTCCCTTCCCTTTTGTCCTTTACTTCATCTACTTTCACATCAACTTCATCCACTTTTTGCTCCAATTGAGAAAGCCTATCTCAGAGTAATCTATTATCCTCCTCTTGCTCATCTACCTTCTTTTCTAATTCATCATTAGTCACCATTTTTGACTCTCAAATGGATTCCTCTGGTTGTAACATTAACCACAAGCCTGCTCAAAAGAGGCTCTGATACCACTCTGATAGAAGTAGCCCCAAAGTGTGCTTCATAATCTAGTAGACATGACCTTGCTTGTCCTAGACCAATTAGGATCCTAATATTCACTATAGGACCTCCCTAGTCAATAGACATTGAGTCCAATGCTTCTCTTAAATATTCTCTAATAGTCACAACAATTGTGGCTCACTTTGAGGGACAAATATCTCAATTTTGTCTCAATGCTTTCAATGGCTTTGAAGAATCCCAAAGCTAAAATCTTCATACCAACACCTCCCATGCTACAAGGGTCTTGTACACACTTACAATTTTAATTTTTCATCCACTCAAGTCAAATCCCATAAGTCTTCAACCCAAAGTTAGTCAAGTTTCAAATTCATACCCAATTTTTCCTATTAGGCCTAAAACACCAATTAGCCCTATCCAGTGAGTTTTTCAAACTTTTCTCTGAAAACTTCCACAAAACCCCTTAAACCAATTTAGGATTCAGATACCCTTTTGGGAGAACTAAAAACTTTCTAAGTTCTAGGGTTCCCTATCTGTCCATGCATCTCTATCCTGAAATTTAGGGCTATTAGGCCTATTTTGACTCCTCACTAGCTCTCTATTGATTTCTATGCAAAACTCAATCCATATGGATTTTTTGGGCTCTGAGCTAAAAAATAGGCACTTATGAGAACCTAAAAACACTAATACATCACTTGTTTCAGCTCTCCTATTCAAACCCTTGTCTCTGCATATAGGTTTTTACCTGTCACTCTCCTAGCCAGGTTGTCCTAACTCGCATAGGGCATGACTTTATAAATTGAAAAATGTTTCTCCTGACCCACCACTCATATATACACTATTTAAAGAGTCTCCCCTAAGAAATACATTCATCCGTTTAGGTTTCCTACAGTTGAATTTCATAAGGGATCCATAAAACCAAAATTGCCCTGATTTACACCATTAGACTACCTAGTTTGAAGATATTTCCCTACAGCTAACAAATCAACTCAAAATTGCTAACACTCTGAATGAAAAGATCTTAGAACTATCAATACTACATGAATCCACTGTTGGATCTTATGTTTCAATCCATTAAAACACCATAAAATTGTAAAGTAGTTGACTGTGCACTGTTTTGAAAAAAAATTGCTTTCTTGCTCTCCAAAAATTGCATGCATTCACTCTACTTCTATTACGGTCACTAAGGAATTTATCTCCACTATTACTGGCATTCCCATTCTAGGTATGCAATTTTAGAGGCATCATAAAATTTCAGACTCTGCGGTTAGTGACTTCATGAGGGATGAAGAAGAGAAGAAAGGGCTCATCAAAGTTGGGACTTATTATCAACTTGAAGGGATCAAAATGAGTTGGAGATTCGTCCTGAGGGCCATCATCTCTTATGTCACACTAGGTACCAAGTTTGATAGGATCAGAACCTATCACTTTGTCCTCATGAACCACTTTAGACATGGTATGCAGGTTTCTATCTCATTCTACTTATACGCTTCTATCAAAGAAAATATTAATGGTTATAGGGACACAAATTTTGCAAATCCTACTCTCCATGAGGGGATTTTACTCCTGATTTATGAGTACTTTAAATCCCAAATTATGGGGAAGGATTTCATTGATAAAGAGGAAAAAATGGATATCTCTGGCTATGATTATGACCCCTTCGATATGGAAGATAGCGATGGTTTGCACTCGAAGGATCAGGAGGATTGTGACACTAAGAAGAATAATCTAGGCTCCTCGTCTAAGAAGAGAAGGACCAGTATACATACTGTCAAAAAAGACAAAGTAGTGACACCCTCCAAGAAACATAATACTACTATGATCTCTTCTGAGGAGTATAACAACAAGGAGGAAGGGATGAAAATGAATGATCAGGAAGAGATATCCATGGAAAAGTGATAGAAGTAGCCCTAAAGTGTGCTTCACAATTCAGTAGACATGACCTTGCTTGTCTTGGTCCAATTAGGATCCTAATATTTACTATAGGACCTCCCTAGTCAATAGAAACTGAGTCCAATACTTCTCTTTAATCTTCTCTAAGAGTCACAACAATTATGGTTCACTTTGAGGGACAACTATCTCAATTTTGTCTCAATGCTTTCATTGGCTTTGAAGAATCCCAAAGCTAAACTCTTCATACCAATACCTCCCATGCTACAAGGGTCTTGTACACACTTATAATGTTCATTTTTCATCCACTCAAATAAAATACCATAAGTCTTCAAACCCAAGTTAGTCAAGTTTCAAATTCATACCCAATTTGTCCTATTAGGCCTAAAACACCAATTAGCCCTATCCTATAAGTTTTTCAAAATTTCCTCTGAAAACTTCCATATAACCCCTAAAACCAATTTATGATTTAGAAACCCTTTTGGGAGACCCTAAATATTTCTAAAGTCTAGGGTTCCCAATCCGTCCGTGCACCTGTGTCCTTAAATTTAGGGCTATTAGGCCTATTTTGACTCCTCACTAGCTCTATACTCATTTATATGCAAAAATAAATCTAGATGGATTGCTTGGGCTCTAATATTGACACTAGGGACCTATGAGACCCTAAAATCACTAAGGCCTTACTTGGTTTAGTTCTCGCATTGACACCCTTGTCTCTGCATATCACTCTCTTAGCCCGACTGTCCTAACTCGCTTAGGGCACGAATTTATAAATAGAAAAAAAAATTCTCCTAACCTCCCACTCATATATACACTATGTACATAGGCTCCCCTAAGGCATGCATTCAAAATTTTATTTTTCCCATGGTTGAATTTAATGGGGGAGCCATAAAACCAAAATTGCCCCGATTTACACCAGCAGACTACCTAGTTTGAAGATATTTTCCTACAGCTAACAAATAAACTCAAAATTACTAATAATCTGAATGAAAAGATCTTAGAACTATCACTAATACATGAATCCATAGTTGGATCTTATGTTTCAATCCATTAAAACACCATAAACTTGCAAAATAGTCAATTGTGCACTATTTTTCAAAAAAACTTGCTTTCTTTCTCTCCAAAAATTGCATACATTCACTCTACCTCAGGAAATGAGCCATAGAGTGTCTAAAGATACCTTCTCTACCATTTAAATCCATGGCCATTCATTTCCCACTCCTAGAAAAGAGGGGATTCAATGTTGTCTAGTTGCATGCAACATTTGCAAAAAGTTGCAAATGTTGTCATGACAACTTTTGGCATCTTTTGCATTTATGATGTAAACTACAAACTAGGGCCTCTAACCCATTTAGTTTGATGAAATAATCTCATTAATGGCTCATGAAGCATTGTTTGAACCCAACTTGGGTCTAGGACACAATTTGAACCCATTTCCCAGCTTTAGGCCAAATTAGGACTAAACTACTAAAAGCAACTAACAAAGACTAATAGTGAACTTAGTACTAACACTAATTCACCTCGTCACACAACATGACCTTCTAAGGCCTTAAGAAAATGAATAAAGTGACTTGGAAAAGGTTAATTACAAGAAAAAACACTAGGGATTTGAGGATTGCCTAGGTTCTCTTGCACCAATAAGTTAAAAAGAAAAGGGAGACTGTTATGGTGAAGTACCAAAATAAAAAAGAGCAAGAATAGGGGAGAAAGCAGACGCTGGAAGACTCCTGATGACTAGAATCATAGAAACACCCCTGACTCTAATGATAAGATGCAAGAAAATATCCATGATGAGCATGATGGTAATAACCAGGAAAATTCCTCTCCCTAGTTCTCCAACCCCCACAACTCGGTGAAAGAGAAATTTCAAGACAACAAATTTTGCTGTTATGTCTTGGTGAAGGGGAGAAAGATGGTGTGGAGAAAATTTAATGTTAAGACTACCAAAATGGGGATTACCAGGGAAGTTATTAACCCCAAATTTATTGAAGGTGAAGATAGAAGGATTTAGCTAGAGGAGTTTATTGACCCAGCTATGGTGGTTCTCAGCGATAACACGAGGGAAATGGAGCTTGACCTTCTCAAAAACACCTTGAATAGCATGTTGGACAACTATAGGTCTATCAAATGGTTATTCCATGAAGTGGAGGAGATCAAGAAAAAAGTTAATGGGACAGAGAACCACAATGGTGATAGTACTACTGAGGATCAGATGGGGCTAGATACCAGGATTAGCAAGATGGAGGAAAAGATGCTGAGGTTTGAGGCGACTCTTAAGAGCATCATGGAGTAGAGCTTCAACATCTCAAAAGACTCCAATGAGCATATCTAGATTCTCATTGAAAAAATGGAAGAAAAACCTGACGGAATGGACATGGCAAAAAAAGGTGAGGAAAAAGAGTAGAAGCCTGAAGAGGGACCCGGAAAGAGGACTAGGACTAGTTCAAAGAAGAAGAAAGAGCATGATGATCTGACAGATCTCCACAAGATAAAGGAAGCTACAACAAAGATGGAGATCCTTGAGTCCAAAGTGGCTAGCCTACTCAGGAATATATCTTGACTATTTTCCTTGGCTCTTCTTGATGTCCCTGTGTGCTGGTTTCTTTTTAGTAGTTTAGTTTCTATTATGTTTTAAGCCACGGTCCTAGTTGTGACCTATCTAGCTTTTAGGTCCTATTGTTTTTTTCCTGGGTGTATGTTCATATCCTATGCTTTTTAATGGGTTTTAGACAGCCTTTAAAACCTATTTTACTTAATCAAAAACACTGTGAGGGGGATTATTGGTAGTGGGCCAGTGTCCCTCATGAGATTTGTGACATGGTTTAACATCCTCATGTGTCTTCTATAAGTATATTGGTTATATTCGGCATTAAAATGTCGATTGTTTGGTGCAACAACAACCCTAGCTTCTAACATATTTCTGATAGGGTAAGTGGATGGTGAGCTAGGAGGAATAGGGATATTTTATGGAGGGATATAAGGACCCATGATGGGTGGAAGAGATGAAGCCTTTAATTTTGGGACATAGGGACCTAAAACAGATTTGGAGGATGGTGAAGGTGTATGTTTACGCTTAAATGGAGGGATATAGGGTGTAGGATAAATATCAACATATTTAATATATATTTTTATATCTAGAGGGTTATCAATAGCTTTGATATGAGCAATGGGAGCTTGAGAAGAACTATTATCATGAGGGGGATTATGATAAATGATGGGCTCTTGAGGTAGACATAGAGGATCATTACAAGTAGATGATGGGATAATTTGATCTTGACATGGAAGATAACCAATGGATGGGGTGGAAGGGATGTTTTTATCATTATTTTCAATAGGGTCATTGGAAAGTGTGGAAGGGATATCTTGATCTTTCTTAGGATGTGGATAATGAATAAAAATAAAAAGGATAATTTTCTCTTGCGATAGAAGGGTATCTTCTTGGAAGATGTGAAAGGGTATGAGGGGATCATCATGGTACTCTAGGGATATGGGACCTTGGTAAAATGTCTGATGGGATAGGATGTTATATTGATCTTCACTTTTGCTACAACTTGTTTCTTCACATGTTGGATTATTTTCTTGACATGGAGCCACTTCTAAGGACAAGATAGGTGTTTAGATATGCTTGGAGGATTCTTGGAAGGGTTCCAAGTTTTTGAATGATGGGAGATCATTTTAAATGTTTATGATTTGGATTGGAAGGCATGATGGCTTAGGATCTAGGATTTTTTAATCATGTGAGGGACTTTCATCAAGATGTGGATTAGCTTGGATTTCTATTGTAGAAATCCCTTGAGGGTCAACATGAAAGGTTTAATCATTATGTTCATTGTTTGATGGAGATAGGGTGTAGTGTTCTTAAATTTTATGAGATGAAGGAATGGTGGAAGAGATGGAGGATACTTGTGGGCCATTTCTAGACATAGGTGAATTATTTTGATTAGGCTTGGAAAGAGTGTCTTTAGTTATGAGAAATTTTGTATTAGGTGAATTATTAGGTTTCAATATAAAAGTCACCATTATCAATGAGGTCTTGGATTTTTTTTTCAAGTCCATGAAATTTAAAGTCTTATGTCCCCTATATTGGGTATAGTGACAATAGCTAGCCAACCACCATGAGTGTTTGGGCATGGGATTTTCGGTTAATGTCATAAGATTGTTGTCAAGAAGATATTTTAAAGATGATTCATAGGATTTTCACAAAGATGTGAGCTTTCTATCCAATGGGGTATTTGGGTTCACATGTACTTTTGGAGGAAGTGGTTTATTTGGAATTTTTCTTTTGATTTCCAACCATTTGTTTCTCAATTTTGCCTATTTTCTTTTGTATTCCTTGAAATCTTGTATTTTCTATGATTTCATGGGTTTCTTGGAGGTGTCCCTCAAGAGTTGTTATTGGTTATTTTATTTCCTTTTTTTGAGCTTGTATATCATGAATTTGTCTTTTGAGATCTTGAATTTGTTGGGCCAAGGTGGTAATTGGTTTTTGTCTTGTTTGGGCTTTAGAACTGGCAAGTATGATTGACGTTGGCTTTGAATTTTTTAATTTATAATTTTTTAAATTATCATAAGACAATAATATCTCTCAAGGAAGAAATAGAAAAGAAGACAAATTCCTAAGGATATTTTTAGATAATGTATCCCCTTTTTGGTTTCAAGTGGGGAAGGTGATCAAAATATTCAAGCACATAAGACTAATTAACAACCCTACTCAAGTGGGAGTATCAATCCTTACATACACAAGAAATGATAGCCAATAAGGTTCAACTATAGGTGTCAAAAGCTCAAATAGGGGGTTCCCTCTATGCACATGAAGCCTAAGCTTGTAGATGAAAGAAAATAATGCAAATAAGTTGGGAGGAAATGGTAACTCAATCTCCAACTTCACTTCAGTTACCCCAATTTTTGAACATGGCCAAATTTGAAGTTTTTCTACCACTGTCACTATCCTATTAGCATAACTCCCACAAATTGATTTATATTCATGTATAAAGTCATGTTGATGTATTTGATAAGGCATATTAATTCCATACTTGAGAAGCCATAGGAAAGCTTTTACTAGAATCTTTTCCTTACTTTTATCATACATGTCCATATACTTTTACTTACATTTTCTATTATGTGGCATGCTACCACCAAACCTATTTTATGGTAAAAAACACTTAAATACGTTACGCTTGGATGAAAATTCTATATTACTTATTTTGGAAATATGGTTATGTCTCTTTGAAATGAATTTGTTGTTCAAACATGAATGATGTATGTGTATCTTTGTGTTTGTTATCATAAATCTCTCTATTATAACATTTGGAGTGCAGTGCATCAATTGATCAACCGTTTCCTTGACTAGGTAAAATATGCCCATGCACTAGATGCTCGACCTGGTCTTACAATAGGCGCACAAGGAGAAACCTTAGGCGCAACACCAGCAAGTGGATTCAGGATGATCAAGGTGGAAGTGGATGAGAAAAGACCTAAGCGTCATAATAAATTCTCTGAGGAAATCTAGGGAAGAGTGGTAAGTTAGGTTTTTTGTCAAAAGCATTTCTTTTCTCTTTCATGGATCTATTCAATCGCCAGTTTTATAGTTTTCTTTCATGTTTAATAGGGTTGTAATAAAAGCTCCACCTATCTCTATGGCGTGAATAGATAGCAGTTAGATATTTTTCCTTCTTTAAATATAGCCCCGCTCTTGCATGAGAAGGAGGGTGTTATCAAATATAGTTTACATTTTTTGGCTTTACAGTTGAATTTTGTAATACATTTTGATCAATAGAAAATAAAGCTTTAAATGTAAAATTCAGTATAATTGAGTTTGGATACTCACTCAAGGGGGGCCACTTGGTGAGTAATCTGTGTTAGCTAGATAGGATATTTTTCATATAGTTTAAGTTTCTTGCATCTTGGTATCATAATTTTGGTGTCAACACAGTTCCTACAGCCAAAGCCACAGGATAGTCTAGCACTTCCTACATCCAAAGAGGTAGAGCTGTTGAAGCATTATAATTGTTCTCTCAAGTCTTTGTGTTTCCAAGTTGTAGTTTCCTTTAAGAACTTTTACTTCTGCATTTCCTTTCAAGAATTCTTTACAGCTATAGAATAGTTTCCTTTCAAATAAATTTGTTTAGTGCAGCCATAGTGTGGTCTGAGTAAGAATCCTTGGTGCATATACTTTGCTAACCCATTTCAAGTAATAACTCCCTCTCTTGATAAATTAAATGAGTTTCTAAAGAGGAGGATAGCTTCTCGGTCGAATGTTCAATCCTCGAGTCATGGTACTTGCCTAGCTTTTGATACCTTAATAGAACTGATCATTTTTGGCGTCATTGCCAGGGACGGTGCCGAGCCAATTTTTTTTACGCAATCATCTGTAGAATTCAATTCAAGCATTTACATCCTTTTTAAATAGAGTTTTTTTATCAAAAATTCTTTCACCCCATCGTCGCAATCTTTCATTTATTTGTATGCATAGAAGAAGAAGAGATGCTCTAGGAAGGTCCTTACCAAACTACCCCAACAACCGTTTAGGAGATATCTTTGTTCCAGAAAGAGACAAAGAGGAGGGTTTGTTCATGGATTCAATTATAGACCTTCCTCTCTCAACATCATCATCATCATATTTAGAAGGTGATCCATTGAAATTTTTCATTCTAGAAGGATAATTTGAGTTTAATATGTTTGCTAAAGCCTTGGCCAATCTTAGAATCCAATATCTAGACAATCAAGAAGAAAATCCACTGCCTCTAGTTGTTTACCAACTGCAAGGACTCCCTCAGCATCCGCTCAAGATGGAAAACCCCCTACCTTTCCATTTACCGTTATTGATCAACATGATAACCACATCCTCAAGAACATCCCTTCTTCAACATTCCCAAAATTTTATGGCCTAGTGACCGAAGATCCAGATACCTTTCTCTTTGAGTTTGACCTCCTTTTTCGTAGTTACAACTACACAACAGATGCCCATAGGCTCAAATTGTTTCCTGCAACTCTCAAGGAGTCTACATTAAGATGGTTTATGGGCTTAGGGAAAGGTATTGTCCATGATTGGGAGGAAATGAAGGTAGCATTCTTGGCGAAGTATAAAGAATACTGCAGGGGAAATGATATGAGAGGGGATGACATCTTCAAGATGAAAAAAAGGAGGATGAAAGTCTAGAGGATTATGTGTCAAGATTCTGTTAATGAGACTTTGTGACTGGCTTTTCTAATGAGGGATAAGTTGTCACTGGGTACCGAGGTACCGGCCAACTCCGCCTAAAGAGGTTTTTCTAAGAATAAATTATTCTAGCCTCCAAGCACCTGGTAGTCAGGTCTTGATGTTGTAGGGGAGTTAAGTTGGGTAGGTGACTATTGTGTGAGGGGATAGATGGTTTTTACTCATCTCCTCTGGGGATTTAAAAAGGGATGGGGTTTTGTGCAAGCATTTTGGATTATCAAATAAAATTCAAAAGACCGATCAGGGTTAGATATCTATTTCTACCTATAGTTATATAGTAAACATTCAAAAATCAAACTAAGCTCCAATGCAAGAAAACTACACTAAATAACGAATACACAAAGAACCAGCAATTCACATGCATTCAGTAGCAAGGGGAGATAAGATCATTAATATAAACTAGAACATAGGAGCAAAGGACATAAGAAAACATACTACACAAAAAGATGTTTGTCAACTCCAAAGATCAGAACAACACATAACAGATTTCCATAAGATGTCCTTCCTTCTTCATTAACTCAAACCATTCCAGCATCACTGGCATGTACAATCATGGCTCAAAGGGAGCATTCTAAACTACTAAGAACAACTGAGCTTTGAGCTCCTGAAACAACTGAAAATGAAAAGCTATCTTCTATTACTTGCTGGACTGCAAAATCATCAATTTTGTCAACCCTTGTTATGGCGTCAGACTTCTTATTTATACACAAAGTTTGACCTAAAACTAACCTAATCTAACTATATGCTCAATAAATAACATACATTATCACACGGCTGGTACTACCCGCACCACTTACAATCACCTCAAAAATTGCAGAGGTCTGACAAGTCAGAAAAAGAAGACAAGAAGATAAAACTAGAAGAATTGACACAGAGAAGAGTGTTGGGGTATTTATAGAAGAAACTTGATTGTCTCAGTATCTGAGGCTACATGCCTCATAAATGTAGATTGAAACTCACTGTCTTCGATGCACATCAAGAAGTTAATGTAGGAGTGATGCCTTGGGAGAATCATCTGTTAGAGCCATCCTTCTACCTGACATGCCTTATCAGGATCACGCACCTGCTATCTCCTTATTAATTGCTCAATAGTGATTGGTCGGCTTTGGGGAACCCTAACGTAGATCACTATTAATGAATACAAATTATGGACCCAAAATTCTAGAGTCCGGGAGTTTCCCTCAAATAATAATGAATTAACAAAATTGTGCCTCACTGGTGACAATCTCCAGAGTCAAGAGAACTCTACTGCTCCTTATTTTTCTAGAAGGCCTCCAAAATCTAGCCAATTCCTTCCTCATCTATGTCCTTGATGCAATCCCATCAATCGCTGATGACCCCAAATTGTTCATCAATATCTTTGGCCCCATCCATAAATTCTATAGCAACTTTTATTGCGTCATGAGCCCGGAGCATCATCTCGAATAATCTAGACATTTTCCCTTTGTTGAAATCTCCAGCAGACCAGTATCAAGACTCCATTAGCTCATCAAATTTAATGAGTACAAAATCCTATGGGGTACAAGTCCCGGTAGTGAAGGGATCAACCTGTGAAACCCTTGATACAAATGCCTTGTATAAATCCAAATAATTCCAAACTTCTAGGATTCTACTCTTCAGGGTCGCTACCAGTTGGTTGCTCACCTCGATTTTGAGGCCAAGTCTAGAGTGCTGGGCCTGGAGGAACCCAAAGCGTTCTTCTCCCAAAATTCATGTCTTTATAATGACTTCCTCCATGAAGTTCATTATTTATTCTAGTTTTGACCTCCACTCCTCATATCTTTCCAATTCTTTCTCCCATCAGACAAAAATGCCATTCACTTGGCCCAAAATTCTACTTGCCTGATAAAGGTCCAGGAGTGTCATTGCCAAGAATTTCCTTATGGCTATGATTTGGTCAATGATCCACCCATCCATCACTTGTGTCTTCTTCTTCATGGCCCTTAGAGCATCCACATCACCCTATGGAAGCGGTGTTCCAGAGGTGGAGTTTTCTGGTGGATCTCGACCAGTGGCTGTGTTAACTCTGCAAGGAGCCTGAGGAGATTTTTCATTCTTTTCTCTTTCCTCCTTCATCTTCTGCACCTACTTGTCATACTGAGTCTCAACTACCTGAGTAGCTTCCTTCAATAGGTCCAATTCACCCTTCTTATCTCTCCTCCCCAGAGGAACTTTTGCAACTGTATAAGCTTCGGCCCTTACTATTGCCGCTTCTATACCTGGGGGAGGCAACGTAAACTACTACGACTGTACTTCCTCCTGGACTGGTCTGGAGGGTATGGATGGTCTAGGATTTCCTAGGCTTCTTAGCCTCTTGATTTTGGGCCATCATTTTGGCCAATTAGAGGGGAGAGCTTGGTGCTGCCGTGGCCTTTCTCTTTCAGGATACCACCAGCCATTGTGGTGGCTAGGGCGGTTTTGTTGCTAAGGACTGGGTGTTGGGGTCTTCCTCGTGGTCTAGTGGCATTTCCCCAGTATCCATAGTCATATTAGACTCCTTCTCTTCTTCCCTGAGGTCTCCTGTATCTTCCACCTTGGTGGCATCTATATTTGCATCACCAGGATTTTCCCCATCTTTTCCAGCATCTATGGCCTTAGTATCCACATTTATGGGGTTATCCCCCTCATTTTTTTGCTACTATTCTTCTTTGGCACCATCTGTCAAGACATTCTCCTTTGAGGGCACATCTTTTGGAGAGGCTTAAGGTTTCTATCCAAGATCTAACTATTGGGTCATAGAGACCAACTCACTGAATGTCACACTCTAGGGAGCCTGATCACCCAGAGTAACTAAAGGAATCTAGAGAGGGACAGTTGGGGGTACGGTTGATCCCAAGGTCTGGTTTCCCCAGTTGTTAGCTTCTCATCTTGTGTTTGCCTCAGCTTTGTCTCAGTCCTTGGGACTGATGTTTCTTCCACATCTTGTGGATTCTCTTTTTCTTTTTGTTCCTAATCTTTTTCCTGTTCTTGAAACTCTTTTTTTGGGGCCACTTCTTCTTTTACATATATCTCCTCCACTGCCCTCACCACATCATCCTGTAAGTTCACCAAATATTCCATTTGGAAGAGATCATCATAATCATTCTGGGGAGGGCAGACCATTGGAGAATCCTCTAGCTCAAGAGAAGAAGGGATGAGTTTCACCTGGGGAACATTTGGCATCCCGGGGCTGATATATGTGCTTGGGGGATGATCCACCCTTTTCTTCTTTCTTCTCATCTACAGTGGGGCCTAGACATATAAAATAACTTCATATTCCTCCTCGGTCTCCATCTACCGGCTCATGAGTGCTACCAATGAAGGGGACCCTGCCAGGAAGGTAGATCCCACCAGAGTAACATGAAGACCAAGAGAAAGATCGGTGCTCAACTTTTGACTCAGTTGGCGGGATACCTCAAGCTGAATGTGAACTTGCTCCAAAATGGGGAGTGAATCCAGGGGTGGAACTTGGGCCGGGGTGCTCTCTTTTTCGTTTCCCTTATCTTTACTTGGCCCTGCAACTTCAGAGGCCAAAGTAGACCCCCACAAAATTGGACCCCTACAGGCGCTCTTCCTGCATACTTGTGCAAAGTAATCATGACTTCTCTGTATAATTCCCTGGTTGACATCCTCAATTGTCAAACTCTCTTGGGTGTCCCAATTCACCAGAGGGAGATCCATTTTATCAATCCCCTATGCCTTGTACGTTGGGTCCTCCAGGGACCCACTATCTAAAAAATCTTTCAGAAAGGTCTTAAGGTCGAGGCTCTTCACCATTCCTTTGGACATCCTTGACTGTTGCCAAGCATGAAGGTCAAAATTATCCTAGCAATCTGCCCAAAAATCCTCAATGTGAGCCTTGTGTTGTGTGGACACCTAGAGCAGTGCTTCACTTATCTTTCCAACTAGATCAAAATTGTTTCTTGTTAGGTGGAACTCGGCTAGTCCTAGACTCTTTAACTCATTATCAGCTTCCTTGGCCATTGCAAGACTGCAAGAATAGTTCCCCCAAGTAATTGGGAATGAAATAGAGGTAACCTTCTTTAATGCAAAGAATGCATGAAGCTCCAGGATTTTCCTACAGAACTCCAAAAGAATAATCCTATCCCCACAATTCTTGGGAAGTAGGTAGGGTTTTCCAGAGAACCCGGTGAGCCGAATGTAAGAATGCTGCTGAAACTGAATAAAATAATTCCCATAAGAACTTACCAAGGTCATTGCTTCCTTGGACAATCAATACCCAGAATCCTGAATAAGTGTCAAAATGTTGTGGTAAATGAACATGTCATTTACCTGACAAAAATTGGGGAAACTGGCTTCCCATTGGATCTAGGGATAATGTTCCCATGGGACAGTCTGGCTAGGCTGGTTCCCAAGAATGCCCACTACTTCTAAACCCCAGAGAGCGAGTCTTTGTTGTGCTAGTTACTATAACATATACGAAGTCATGTAGAACTTCAAATTACGGCCAACATTGTTCAACTGAAAGTTCACATGATTGGTGATAATGTTCACCCAGTCAAAGGTCAGTGAATGAGTAGTGATGCAGTATGGGAAATAATCCATCCATGCTAAGAAGTACCTAGCATGGGGTTCCCTGAAGAGCCTACACAAAAAGATGATCCCCGCTTGTACACATTCCTAGAAATCTCTGCGGGGGGATCTCCAATTTCATTTTCTTATAGTCCTTCATCAGGGACTTCAACCAGTGATAATTAAGATGTTGTCGAGATAGCTGGGAAACCTTCTCAAACTCCATTAGTGATACATCATGGGAGATAATAGTATCATTCTTGAACTGGGGGATTCCTAGTCCTAAAGCAAAGGTGGCAGTATCAAGAGTAACTATGGTTGCTGGGTAATTCAATAGTAGGGAAGTAGCGATAAAAACCACCCAGGTGGATGAGTTGTAGTGCTTCACTAGGTGGAGAATCAGTTTTGACACTTGCACTAATAAGGAGAAATAGGCAGCTTTGATAATGCCAGAAGCGGCGACATTCTTTGCCATATCATTGCTGAAAGATTGTTGTTGGTACATCATCCAGACAAGGCCCTGTAGTTCTGCCCATGGTCCGACCTTGGTGTTGGTAACATCTTTAAGTTTGGAATCCACTCTAGATCCCACAAGTACACCCTCTCTCAGGTATTTTGATGTCAATGGGAGATTGGCCAACTTTTTCTCTGCCTTTGTCTTTGTGGTTGCTCGAGTAGAGGTAGTCAGAAGTTCTGGACTTCTAGGAGGAGTTGTTACTTCAGACATTGTTGTTGGATCATCTACAACCTGCAAGATCGGAAAATTATCAATACATGTGATAAACTAAAGCAATTTTTTAGACTTTGGAGAGTTCACCACCATTTCACACCTGTTGTCAAAAGATGTTAGTGGTCATCAAATCTCAGATATATAACAATTAATAACTTACTAAGAATTTGATCAACACCCAAAGATTACAGGGGTTTTAGTCTATGTGATAAATGGGATGAAGGCTTGGGGACTTCTCAGCACTAGGAGCCCAGAGAAACTAGCTATTATTGAAGGGGACAAGCAGTGAGCCGTACTGGGTTGACGTGGGTTGTCACATGGCCATGCAATAAATGATGTAATGGCATTAATGGTGATAGGTGTCTAGACATGAAAAAATTGAATGCTAGATGGGATGGTTTTGAATGTTTACGCATGGAGGAATTTAATCCCACCATCAATGACTAAATGACAGAGGAGAGAGAAAACTACCATGGTTCAACAAGCGAGGTGCCGAGTTCAAACCAAGTGAATACCAGGTGGGCGAGCTCAAAACTTAGAATATACAACATGGAGAGCGTGATGAGATCACCATAGGAAGGGTTGTCATGACAATATATAGACCCAATTTATATGGGAAGTCAAAGAATGATGAAATTTATAGGAAATGACCCTATCCTACAGACTATTTACAATTTACAGAGAAGTTATGAGAATTTACACAGACATTAAAACTACTTACAAAATCTACAGGAATGTACAATTTATATGGGAAAGAAAATAATGCAAGGAAGGCATACCACCTTTCTGCAGAGCAAACCCACCAATGGGAGGCGATGACAAACAAGGAGACAAGGAATGAAAACAAGGATGAAACTAGAAGCAAAAACAAAAGAAATAGGAAGAAGCTGAAGGGCCTTCCTTGAAACCAGGAAACATGGGAGGAGAAGCATGGGAGGTTCTCTACAAACTAGAAAGGTTTCATGGACAACAAACACCTTCAACCTTGTAGGGAAGCTAAAAATGCACACAAAATCAAACACCAACTTCACTGCAAAGCATTGTTAAACCTTCCAAAGCAAATTGCACTTAACATAAATTTTCTCTAATCACTCTTAATCACTCTGGGTAATCTTGTTCACGGTAAATGTGAAAGTGACAAGGGAAACTTTATTTACACCCCTAGGGTGAAAATGTATTGCTTCCTTCTGCAAGTTCCAGGAAAAAGGCAAACCTTAGGACTCTGGGCCCGGGGATCCCACGCAACCACACCCTCTAACAAAAGAGGAAGTAGTGGCAAAGAATCTCAGACTCTGGAATCCGGCTGACACAAAGAAAAAACAACACTCTAGGACTGGGTCCTGGAGGAAGAAAAACCAAAAAGAAAAGAAAACAACAGCCCCATGGAGGCAAAGGGCAAAAGAAAACAAAGGAAAAAGAAACAAGGAAAAAAAGAAAAGGGGGACCCAACATTTTTCCAAAAAAAATAGGGACGGGTATGCGGGGCATAAAAAATGGTGACTCAGTGGGACAAATGCCGTAGTGCATTTGAGAAATAGAGAATCTCTGGTTAGAAAAGCTGAAACTTATCTTTACCAGGAGCATTCTGCTTGCCAGATGCGAGGTGTTTGAGAAAATCCAACTCATCCTAATTCAATCCTTCATTATTTCGTCAGCTGTGAAGTGTGTGCTTTAGAAGAAAATCAAGCCGATGATTTCCAGGAGAAGCAGAGAGAAGACACTGAGTACATCACACCAAAATCATTATATCTTGCATGACCCTTGGATCCTAGTACTCTCTATTCCCCAGTTTTATCTTTTCTTTTGAAGATGGGAAGGCGATACTTCTTTCACTGTGAACCTTAAGCTTAGCTAATTTTTACGGTGGTACTTCTTTCACCTTGCCATCCATTTTAATTTTTTGAATAGGAGAGACATTCCAGACCTGGGAGATTCTTTTAATTTTTAGACTTGGCTGATAACCAGTGCAACCGATATGCTCTCAAGGACCATATGATTACTTGCTTCTTGGATTTTCTGCTAACTGATGTCAGGACTTTCAGGATATGAATCTGATGAGGATTACCCATAACCTTTTACCATGCATACAAAATAACTCCAGAGTGCAGACAAATTCCACCATGCTAACAATATATTTTGGAGTAACCAAAATGTACAAGGTACCATTCCAGGGACTAGATGTCATGAGAAGCATCCCTGTATACAAGAAGAAGGCAATGCGCCGAGGTCCCAAAAAACAAGACACAAGAAAAAAAAAGAAAAAAAAAAGAAAACAAAGAAAAAGGAAAGAAGACGGTCCCAGAAGATCACCAACAATTATTTACAAGGACAAGGCACTCCCAAGCAGCGCTGGAGGAATATTTACAGGTAGGAAAATATTTACACATACAATACAACTTTGAGTAAGTTACCTCTCACCTCATTTGAAGTAGTGCTTGAGGAACTATCCATTGAGGGGAAATGGGATAGCTTCTCTGGTCATGGTACTGAGATGGTAAGTATTAGCCCCATAGATCTCTGAGATTAGATAAGGTCCAAGCCAAAGTCTTTGAAATTTGGTGTGTTTTCCTTTCTTTTCCTGGGCCTTATCCCACAAAAGGACTAGATCCAAAACCCAAAAGGCTTTGTATTAGGCTCTCTAGTCAAACCACCACTTGACAACTACTTGATGACATGCAAAATGTTCCAGTGCCACATCTCTTTGTTCCTCTATTCTCACTAGGTTCAAAAGTCAAACCTCCACAATATTGTCCCATGTGTTGAATTCCTGCATGAACTGTAAAACCGAGATTTGTAAGTTGACAGGGAACACAAGATTGTAGCCATAAAATAGGTGAAATGGGGAAGTCCCTAGGGATGCTTTGATTATGATATGATCTACCCAAATAGAAAACCTAAGCTTTTGGTGCCAGTCCTGTGGTTTTTTTCTAGCAAATGTTTGATCACCTACAGCAGATTTTTGTTGTGGATTCAGCTACGTCATTTCCTTGGGGGTAGTAGTTGCTAGAGAACTTGAGGGTGATCTTCCTCTCATAGGTCCATTCTAATAGTCATACTAAAGAAAACACTAGACCATTGTCACATACTATAGAGAAGGGTATTCCAAACCTTGTGACTATGTTTTCTTCCAAGAATTTGATAACTACATCTGCCGCATTGTTCTTGTATGATATTGCCTTAGACCACCGGGTGTAGTAATCAGTGGTAGTCAAAGTATACTGGTGGTTGGTGAATGAGTTGGGGTTTATTTCCCTGATAAAATTGAATGCCCATCAGGAAAAGGGTCAAACTTCAAATACCGGCTACAAGGGCATGGCCAGGTTTTGCTCATGATGAGCTGCGGTTTGGCAAGTGTGGCACTTCCTTACATGGGTGTAAACATGTTTGAAGATGAAGGGCCAATAATATCTAACCTGGAGAATCTGATGGGCAGTGGCATCAGCTGAGCCATGCCTAGTTTCAAACTACCTATGAAATTCTTCTATCATTTTGGCAGCTTGGTCCCTGTCTATGCATCAAAGGTAAATCTCTTCAAAATTTATGCGTACAAGCATTCCATTTTTTATCATAAAACATGCACTTTTCAGTCACAGGGCATGAAGTTTAATAGGGGGAAGCCCCTCTGGGAATATGTTGTTGATCAACAGGTACACCAAATCGATATACCATAGATCCTGAGTGATGGAATCCACATTGTAAGTTTGACATTCAATGTTTGGAGTTACTTTCACCGTCGCTCTACATAGTCCCTAGCCTCAAACTATCTTCATTGGTTGCATCTTGAGATCATACTCTTGGAGGATGACCATCCATTTCCTCAGGCATTTTCCCAGTTCACTCTGCAGTAGTAAAGATTTGATATCCTGATCCGAAATGATAGCATGCACTTTTCTCTAGAGAATGTAGTGCCAAAATTTCTTCATAGCATAGACTAGAGAAAAGGCTTACTTGTACAAGGGTGTATATCGGACTTTGGAAGTTTTGAAGGGGGAGCTCATGAAAGAAATGTGTCGCTCTTCCCCTTCAACCTTCTGGGTTAAGACTGCTGCTGCAGAATGTGGTGAAGCAAAGGAGTAAATGGGAGGGAATAGTCCAGACTTGCTAATACTAGAACCTCCACTATGGTTTGCTTGATCTAAGAAAATGCTCACTTCACTTCGGGGCTCCACTCAATCTTGGTATCCTTCTTCATCATGTCATTGAGTGGTTTAACAATCTTAGAAAATCTAGTTATGAACCGCCAGACAAAATTTATCTTTCCAAAGAAAGATCTCATATCCTTTTTACTGTCGAGCATTTGTAGATTCAGTAGTGCTTCTAATCTCTCAGGATCAATGGATATCCACTTCTCAGAGACTATATGCCTAAGAATTTTCCCTTTAGTAACCTCGAATATGCATTTCTTGGGGTTGAGGGAGATTCCATACCGGTGACATCTCTCACAAATCTGAGCGAGGTGGGCGGCGTGATCAGGCATGTCCCAGGAAAAGACTGTTAGATCATCCACATATATGATTATGCATTTTTGACCAGGCCCTCAAACACAATATCCATGGCCTTTTGAAATGTGGCCCGAATGTTGATCTAGCCAAAGGGTATTCTCTGATATGCAAATGTTCCCCACTTGGTGGTGAACACCGTTTTATCTCTATCCTCTAGTTTAACCATAACCTGGCTATACCCAGAGTACCCATCCAAGAAGGACATCATTTGGGATCCGTTAACAATTTTTAGCACCTCATCCAATGAGGGGAGAGGGTGATTGTCCTTCTTGGATGCCTTGTTTAAATTGCAAAAATCCACACACAGGCGGATCTCACCATTCTTCTTTCACATAGGGACAAGGTTGGAAACCCATGTTGTGTGCTAGATAGGAAAGATAATCTGAGCTGACAGTAGTTTCTGAACCTCCTGATGGATTAGTGGTTTGATCAATGGGTTTACCGACCTCTTATTTTTCCAAAAAGGCTTGGCATCTGGTTTCAATGGGATCGTATGATTCATGAAAGATGTGTGATAGGTTTTTAGATCTTCATACCCCCAGGCAATAATGTCAATGTATTCTTGGAGAACTGCGAGAATCTTCTCCTTCTCCTCTGGGGAGTAGGAGGTACCAATTTGAACCAATTTTTCTTCATCGTCCTTGCCGATGTTCACATTTTAAAATTTTCCTCCCTCAAAGGAGGATGATATCTTATTTTGGCCCTGGGGGTCTAAATCAAAGATGCATTCTAAAGCTACCATCCCCTTAGGGATGGTGTTGGTGGGCAAGTCAATGATCCTGTTGTCTTCTTCACCCTGCCCAGTATCATCATGATCTCTTTCTTCTACTATCTAATCCTTAAAGACACAAACATTGGCCATGAAGGCCAGAATATGTTGGTCATCCTCAAAAACCTAAAAGTGGGTGATATTATTCAGTATGGAAGGCATGGGGACCATTTCAATAGAAAATTTTTGAAGCTAGGAACTAGCCCTCAGCTCAAGGGTGCTGGTAAACACAGCCAGGGCATCGAGAACATAGTTACATTTATAGGGAATGAGCTCGATGCTAAAAGCATCAAAGTCTTAAATTAGGCTCCATGCTTGATTACGGTATGCGGCCAACCTTTTGTCATGACATGTGTATTGGCTCCAGACCTGCTTTACAATCATCTCTGAATCACCCATCGCCCATAGGTAGGTGATCCCTTTTCTTAATGCAAATAGGAGTCCAAGTACCAAGGCCTTGTACTCTATGACATTATTGGTGCTATTAAACTACAACCTATAGGATGCAAGGAAGGATTTCCCACAAAGGTTCATTAGTTCCAATCCGGCCCCGCAGCCTTGTTTGGACTGGGATCCATCAAACTTTAGGATACACAAGTCATTTTTTGTTTTCTGGGCCTAGACAGGCAAAGTGACATTTGGATTGATTACAGGAGGGTTGGGAGGTGATTCCTCTATCTTTAATGGTGCATGGATGAGACTTTCCGCTGGAGAATCCTCTGGTTCAGGTTCCTGGATGATTTACACCTCAGGGGCACCACTAGGTGGGTTATTTGGTCTAGGAAACCCTACTTTGCATTTCCACTCTTGGAGGTTGGTGATATGGTGGGTAGCAGTGGCCATGCAAGGCTCACACTCAAGTTTAGAGTGCTTTTGGTAGTGTATTCAGCACCAGGTGCCAGACAAAAGGGTGGCTAGAGTCACCAGGCTACCTTGCAATCCTAGTTCATTTTTTCATTTTTGCATCCAGGTCTTGCATTCTTTGAGTGACTATGGGACCCTCCCTGGGGGTGAAGTCAAAGGTTAGGATCTCCAAAGGTCGACATACTCAAGGTGAAGATTTAGAGAAAAGGATTTCACTCACCTTCCCGACTTTAGTGAGGGTCTATTTCATTCTGGGTTCACTCTCCAACCAGATATGATTTAATTTCCCCTTTTAGGGGAGACACATGTGGGAGAAGTCTGTAGAAAAATACCCATTGAGGGCCTTTCACCAATTATGACTTAAGATATCATAGGTCTCAGGGATGTCTGCCACTTGGATGTTTATTGTGCTCGATATCCAAGGATCTTGGATGAGTTGAATCTAGACATTTTTCATCTCACCAACCATTTTTATTGTAGTTTTGTCTAGTTGGACTATTGTGCCCTTGGATGGAGTAGGAGTAAGCCCAAGCTTCTGGAATATGGATAAGGCTTGACGTTTCCCCAAGCACCAAAATATACTAGACAGTTGTATAGGTTCTTCCCTTGAATATTCAAACCTAATAGGAAGGGAGGATCCTCTGTGTTTCCCCAGAAAATGAACAAGTTGGCATCATCAAATGTGAGTCTTTGGTGGATGACTGATGACTTCCAAGTTTCCCAAGAGCTTTAGAAGGGACTTATTCTTCTCATAATAGTTCAACAAAACCTCCATCAAAGTCATGGAGGTGGTGGTGTTCTCTAACGCCTTAGTGATGTCAAACCATCCCCCAGGGTAAAGTTGGTTTCCCCTGGCCAGATCCCTGGTCTCGATAGGAATAGGTCCTTTCGGTGGAGAGGAATGATCATTTATTTTGTCCTAGGGTAGTGCTCTTGGGAGGTATTAACATGTAAGATGGCCCTTTTCCAGCCTGACTCATAGTGTTGTAGGGAGTCCGCGGGCTGGTGAAGGCATTGGCATCAAAGGCCGAGATAGATTTGTCAAAGAACACCTATAATTTGGGTTCTTCTTTGTCTGTCCTGAAGAAGATGGTCTCACATGTGAAGGCACTATGAGTAGGTTCTGATGTGGAGGGTTTGGGGGGAGTAGGATCAATAGGTTGTTGGTTGTCTGACTAGGAGATCATGATGATCTTCTCCATTGTGGCACAGTTCACCTCAGAATGAGAGCCGATGTCATGCAATCTACACCATGTAGTCAGGGGGTGGAATTTTGCAAGCTGTGCAGAATGACTAGGTCCAGCATTGCCCTGACGGGTGTTTTGGTTTAGAGGAGGGCCTATGGTATTTGTGTTATTATTCAATTGTTGTTGATTGGTCCGAGGCCTATTGTTGTAGTTTCATTCTCCAAAAATGGTATTTTGTTGTGCAGAGAAAACATTCCTTCTCTAGGAATTGGAGTTGTGAGGTACAGAAGCCCCCACCTTTAGCTATCCCAAGTTCATCATCAGGGAGGACACCAATAACTAGAGCGATTTAACCTTGGTAGACAGATGGGTAGTTGTGTCACAGTGTGACGGTTGTTACGGTGGATTCTTGAGGAACACAACAGTGGCTCCCAGAGTTGAGGATGACAATCCCCCAGCCGTAGTTGACTAGAAAAATATTACTTTGGAGGGTTGTGTTAAGGGTTGTTGCATTTTCTGCTACTGATTGCAGGGGCTATATTCTAGACTCAAAATTTTTTGGGCTTGTGATGGATATACATACCAGGCCTGCTGGTCTATCGGTAGTGGTCCCATGGCCATCATTGGGGTACCCATTTCCAGATTGGGGTTGTATCTCCCTGGTGTAAGAAGTTCCACCAGGTATCATGCTAAATGGTAAGTTCTGTCCCATCCGACCAGGAGCTTTTCTCAAACCGCAGGACAACTCTAGGGCCAAGTTGTAAACTTTCGCCAGAGTATCCTGATCATTTGAGGTGGTGGTTTTCTAGAGGAGAGTGGCAACAATGGGGTCCTAGGAATTCAAGTATGTCTAGATGGTTACATCAGTGGATGGGATGAAGGGGCCTGTGCACCACTTCAAGGCACACTAGAACTGATGGTTGAATGTAGCCAAGGGATCGTTGGGTTCCTTCATGATGGAGATAAACTAGCTATGGGACCACGTTGGGTCTACATGTACATGGAAGGCCAGAAAGAAGGCATCCTCCATATCTTGCTAACTGTTGATGGAGTTGGTGGGCAGGTTGAGGTACCAGTTTAATTCATTCTGTCCTAAGGATAGAGGAAACATCCAGGTTAAAACATCTTGATCTTGTATCTGGTATCAGTTCATGGCATCCTTGAAGGCCTTGAGGTGTTCTTCTATAGTTCATGGGCCTAAATGCCCGTACTTGGGATAGATCTTATCCAAATTTGGAGGAAGATGGCTAGTAGCACCAGGGAACAGCCCCATTGGGGACCCGGTATTACCAAAGTATGTAGCCTTTGGGGCTGCTTGATTTTGGCTAAGTTGAGCACTGGTTCCTAGGATTATTTGAGGGACTTGGGTGTTATGAGGTGTAGCAAATCTCTACATTAAATTGGCTCATTGTTTCACTTGCGGGGTCCTTTTCTTTCAAGAAAGAGGCTCAAGTTCAACAAAATCTCCCAGATTTGGGGCTAATTGAAGGATCCTTTCAAAATGTAAGGTGATGATTATCCTATCCCATGGAAATTTTGGTTCCTAAAACTACTGCTTGGGGAACCCTCAGGTGGTGTGAAATCAAAATCTTCCAAGGGAGATGAGCTCATGCCCTCCTTCTAGTTCCAGTTTCTATTGATGGGACTTTGTGACTAACTCTATCAATGAAGGATAAGTTGTCACTAGGTACCGGGTACTAGCCAACTCCACCAGAAGAGGTTTTTTGGAGAATAAATTCTCCTAGCCCCTAAGCACCTAGTATTCAGGTCTTGATGGTGTAGGGGAGCTAAGTTGGGCAGGTGACTATTGTGTGAGGGGATAGCTAGTTTTTACTCATCTTCTCTGGGGATTTCAAAAGGGATGGGGTTTCCTGTAAGAATTTTGGATTATCAAATAAACTTTAAAAGACCAATCAGGGTTAGATATCTATTTCTACCTATAGTTATATAGTAAACATTCAAACATCAAACTAAGCTCCAATCCAAGAAAACTACACTAAATACCAAATACACAAAGAACCAGGGATTCACATGCATTCAGTAGAAAGGGGAGATAAGATCATTAATATAAAATAGAGCATAGGAGAAAAGGACATAAGAAAACATACTACACAAAATATGTTTGTCAAATCTGAAGATCAGAACAACACATAATAGATTGCCATAAGATGTCCTTCCTTCTTCATTAACTCAAACCATTCTAGCATCACTGGCGTGTGCAATCATGGCTCCAAGCGAGTATTCTAAACTACTAAGAAAAATTGAGTATTGAGATCCTGAAACAACTAAAAATGAAAAGCTATCTTCTATTACTTGCTAGACTGCAAAATCATAAATTTTGCCAACCCTTGTTATGGCATCAGACTTCTTATTTATACACAAACTTTGAACTAAAACTAACCTAATCTAACTGTATACTCAAAAATTAAACTACATTATCATGTGGCCAGTACTACCTGCACCTGTGTGTGTGTATTTGGGTACCTAGGAGGAGTGTGACCAACAACATATCAGGCCTTAGAATATGTTGGTGAATCAGTGACCAATACAACCTAGCATGAAGGATTTGAATTGAAACAAGCTAAATGATGAAATAAGCATGCATTTACACTAAAAAGATGAAATAGCACTAACAATTAGTATGTAATGAAATAGCATGTAATCCTAGCATGAAAGTGGCAGCATAACAATGCAATTTTGATCTTGAGTGAAGGCTTATTTGCTCTCAAAACAGGCTTCTATTTATAGAAGAATGGGAGAGAGAGGGGGGGACAAGGTTCATTTATGAATTAGGAGGCTCAATAAATGAATATGTAAGAGCTATTAATTCCTAGGGCATTAATAAGGCATGGGAGAGACATGGGCTTAAGGAATCTTCATTAATGAAGGTCATTAATAAGGCATGTGGGGGTGTAAGAGGATGGCT
>MU226249.1:4180605-4196118 GCA_018584345.1 Thuja plicata
TTTTTAATAATTAAGGGACTATAGCCATTTTAATTAAATTAATAGGCTAGGGGAATGGGTTGAAAGCAAGTGATACTTGATTTTAGAGATTTATTTAATTCCTTTATAATTAAATACTATAGCCATGTTTGATTTTGATTTGATCTGATTGGTCGAAATTGATTTGAATTGTATGGCTATAATAGATAATATAGATCAGTGATAAAAATCACCTAGGACATTAAATCGATTCAAAGAATTATGCCAAACAGTAACAGGGTCGTTTGGACATAACTCGAGGGTATGATCACACTTAGGGAAAATAGGGTCCATAGTTGCGACAGACCAAAATTAGGTGGTTACAGCACCACTTACAATCACCTCAAAAAGTGTAGAGGTCTGAAAAGTTAGAAAAAGAAGACAAGAAGATAAAATGGGAAGAATTAGCATAGAGAAGAGTACTGCGGTATTTATAGAAGAAATTTTATTGTCTCGGTATCTGAGGCTACATGCCTCATAAATGCAAATTGTGGCTCACTATCTTTGATGCACATCAGGAAGTTAATGTAGGAGCAGTGCCTTGGGAGAATCACCTGTTAGAGCCATCCTTTTGTCTGACATGCCTTATCAGGATCACCCACTTGCTGTGACCATATTAATTGCTTGATAGTGATTGGTTGGCTACAGGTAACCTAGATGCGGATCACTGTCAATGAATACAAAACTGTGGACCTAGAATTCTGGAGTCCAGGAGCTTACACTCAAAGAATAATGAATCAACAAAATTGTGCCCCATTGGTGACAATCTCTAGAGTGTGAAGAACTCTATTATTCCTTGTTTTTCTTGAAGGCCTCCAAAATATGTCCAATTCCATCCTCATATATGTCCTTGACACAATCCCATTGATTCCTGATGACCTCAAATTGTTTGTCAATATCTTCGACCCCATCCTAAAATTTTGCAACAACTTTTACTGTGTCATGAGCTCGGAGCATCATCTTGGGTAATCTAGACATTATCCCTCCATCAAAATCTTCATTGGACCGGTACCGGGACTCCATTAGCTCATCGAATTTGCCAGGTACAAAATCCTCCAGGGCACAAGAACCAATAGTGAAGGGATCAACCTACAAAACCCTTGATACAAATGCCTTGTATAAATCCAAAGAATTCCAGGCTCCTGGGATTCTACTCTTCAGGGCCGCTACCAGTTTCTTTCTCACCTCAATTTTGAGGCAGAGTCTGGAGTGATGGGCCCGTAGGAACCCAAAGGGTTCTTCTCCCAAAATTCTTGTCTCCGTAATGAATTCCTCCCTAAAGTTCATTATTTCTTCTAGTTTTGACCTCCACTCCTCATATCTTTCCTTTTATTTCTCCCATAAGACAACAATGCCATTAACTTGGCCCAAAATTCTACTAGCCTGATAATTGTCTGGGAGTGCCATTGCCAGGAATTGCCTTACGACTGTGATTTTCTCAATGATCCACCCATCCACAACCTGTGCCTTTTTCTTCATGGCACTTAGAGCATCCACATCACCCTGTGGAAGTAGTGTTCTGGAGGTGGAGGCTTTTGGGTGGATCACGACCAGTAGCTGTGTTAACTCTACAAGGAGCCCAAGGAGATTTTCATTCTTTTCTCTTTCCCCCTTCAGCTTTTGCACCTACTTGTCACACCGGGCCTCAACTGCCTGGGTAGCTTCCTTCAACAGTTCCAATTTTCCCTTATTATCTCTTCTCCCTAAAGGAACTTCTATAACTATATAATCTTTGACCCTTACTATTGCCACTTCTATATCTGGGGGAGGCATCGCAGTTACTATGACTGTACTTCCTCCTAGACTAGTCCAGATGGTATGGATGGTATGGGCCTTCTTAGGCTTCTTAGTCTCATGATTCTAGGGCATCATTTCAACCAAGGAGAGGGGAGAACTTGGTGCCTCTAGGGCCTTTGTCTTTCAGGATTCCACTAGCCATTGTGGTAGCTGGGGTGGTTCTACTACTAAGGTCTGGGTGTTGGGGTCTTCCTTGGGATTTGGTGGCATTTCCACGGTATCCATAGTCGCATCAGAATCCTCTTGTTCCCCTAAGTCTCCCATATCTTCCACCTTGGTTGTATCTATATTTGCATCACCAAGATTTTCCCCTTCTTTTCTAGCATCTGTGGCCCTAGTATCCACATTTATGGGGTTATCCCCCTCATCTTGTTGCTGTTGTTCTTCTTCAGCACCATCCACCGGGACATTCTCCTCTGAGGCACATCTTTTGAAGAGGTTGGATGTGTCTAGCCAAAATCTAACTGTTGGGACCCAGAGACCACCTTGCCAAATGTCACACTCTAAGGAGCCTGGTCACCCGGAGTAACCAAAGGCATCTAGAGAGTGATGGTTTAGGGTATGAATGATCCCGATGGTATGGTTTCCCTAGTTTTTAGCTGCCCATCCTGTGTTTTCCTCAGCTCTATCTCAACCCCTGGGACCGATGTTTCTTCCACATCTTATGGATTCTCTTATGCTTTTTGTTCCTATTCTTTTTCCTGCTCTCGGAACTCTTTTTCTGGGGCCACTTCTTCTTGTGCTTCTATCTCCTCCACCGACCTCATCACATTGGTCTATAAGTTCACCAGATCTTCCATTTGGAAGAGATCATCCAAATCATTATGGGGAGGGAAGACCATCAGAGAATCCTCTGGCTCAGGAGAAGAAGGGATGAGTTCCACCTTGGGAACATTTGGCATCTCGGGGTCGGTACATGTGCTTGGGGGATGATCCACCCTTTGCTTCTTTCTTCTCATCTACAGTGGGGCCCTGAAATCTAGAATAGCTACATATTCCTCCTCAGTTTTTGTCTGCTAGCTCATGAGTGCTACTAGGGAAGGGGACCTTGCTAGGAGGGAAGATCCCACTAGAGTAATAGAAAGACCAAGAAAAAGATGGGTGCTCAACTTTTGACTTAGCTGGTGGGATGCCTAAAGCTGAATGTGAACTTGCTCCAAAATGGGGAGCAAATCTGGGGGTGGAACTTGGGCTTGGGTGCTCTCTTTTTCTTTCCCCATATCTTTACGTGGCCCTACACTTCAAAGGCTGAAGTAGACCCCCACAAAATTGGACCCCTGCAGGCGCTCTTCTTGCACACTTGTGCAAAGTAATCATGACTATTATGTATGATGCCCTCGATGACATCCTCAATTGTCAAACTCTCCAGGGTGTCCCAATCCAATGGAAGGAGATTCATTTTATTGATACCCTGTGCCTTGTACGCTGGGTCCTCTAGGGGCCCACTATATGAAAAATATTTCAGAAAGGTCTGAAGGCCAAGGCTCTTCATCATTCCTTTGGACATCCTTGAGTGCTACCAAGCCCAAAGGTCAAAATCATCCTGGCAATCTACCCAAAAATTCTCAATGTGAGCCTTGTGTGGTGTGGACACTTAGGGGAGTGCTTCACTTATCTTGCCAATTGGATATAAATTGTTTCTTGCTAGGTGGAACTCAACCAGTCCCAGACTCTTTAACTCATTATCAGCTTCCTTGGCCGCTGCAAGACTGCAAGAATAGTTCTTGCAAGTGACTGGGAATGGAATAGAGGTAACCTTCTTTGATGCAAAGAATGTGTGAAGTTCCAGGATTTTCCTGCAGAACTCCAAGAGAATAATCCTATCCCTACAATACTTGGGGAGTAGGTAGTGTTTCGGAAGAACCCGATCACCTGAATGTAAGAATTTTTCTAAAACTGAATAAAATAATTGCCATAAGAACTCACCAAGGACATTGCTTCCTTGGATAGACAGTACATGAAATCCCAAGTAAGTGTCAAAATGTTGTGGTAAATGAACGTGTCATTTACCTGGCAAAAATTGGGGAAACTGGCTTCCCATTGGATGTTGGGATAATGTTCCCATGGGATAGTCTTGCTAGGCCCATTCCCAAGAATGCCCACTATTTCTAAACCTCGGAGAGTGGGTCTTTGCTATGCCAGTGCCCATAACACATACAAAGTCATGTAGAACTTCAAATTATGGCCAACGTTGTTCAAATGAAAGTTCACATGATTGTCGATAATGGTCTCCCAGTCAAAGGTTAGTGAATGAGTAGTGATGCAGTATAGGAAATAATACATCCATACTGAAAAATCTTTGACATGGGGTTCCCCAAAGAGCCTACACAAAAAGATGATCCCCACCTATACACATTCCTTGAAATCTCTGCGGGGGATCTCCAGTTTCATTTTCTTATAGTCCTTCCTTGGGGACTTCAATAGGTGAGAATTAAGATGTTGTCGGGCAAGTTGAGAAACCTTCTTAAACTCCTTTAGTGATATGGCCTGGGAGATAACAGTAGCATTCTTGAACTGGAGGATTCCCAGACTCGTAGCAAAGGTGGGAGCATCAAGAGTAACTATGGTTGCTGAGTAATTCAGTGGTAGGGAAGAAACAAGAAAAACCACCCAGGTGGGTGAGTTGTAGTTCTTTTCTAGGTGGAGAATTAGTTCCAACACTTGAACTGAGCAGGGGAAACATGCAGCTTTGATAATGCCAGAGGCAGCCACATTCTTTGCAATATCATCGCTGATAGATCTCTGTTGGTACATTGTCTAGACAAGGCCCTATAGTTCTGCCCATGGTCTAGCCTCGGTGTCAGTAACATCTTGAAGTCTGGAATCTACTCTGGATCCCACAAGTACACCCTCTCTCAGGTATTTTGATGTCAATGGGAGATTGGCCAGCTTTTTCTCTGCCTTTGTCTTTGTGGTTGCCCGAGTAGAGGTAGTCAGAAGTTCCAGACTTCTAGGAGGGGTTGTTGCTTCAAAAATTTTTGTTGGATGATCTACAACCCACAAGACCAGACAACCATCAATACATGTGATAAAATAAAGAAATTTTTTAGACTCTAGAGAGTTCACCACCATTTCGCACTTGTTTTCAAAAGATGTTAGCCATCATCAAATCCCGAATATATAAAAATTAACAACTTACTAAGAATTTGATCAACACCGAGAGGTTTTGGGGGTTTTTGTCTATGTGATAAATGGGATGAAGGCCTAGTGACTTCTTAGGACCCAGAGCCTAGAGAAACTAGCCGTTATTGAAGTGACCAAGTAGTGAGCTATACTGGGCTAGTGTGGGTTGTCACATGGCCACACAATAAATGGCATAATGACATTAATAGTGACAGATGTCTGGACATGAAAAAATTGAATGCTAGATGGGATGGTTTTGAATGTTCATGCATGGGGGAATTTAATCCTGCCATCAATGATGAAATGACAGAGGAGAAAGAAAACCGCCATGGTTCAACAAGTGAGGTGCCGAGTTCAAACCAGGTGAATACCAAGTGGGCAACCTTGAAACATAGAATATACAACATGGAGAGTGTAGTGAGCTCTCCATAGGAAGGGTCGTCACAATAATAAACAGACCAATATATAGACCCAATTTACATGGGAAGCCAAAGAATGATGAAATTTATAGGAAATGACCCTATCCTATAGATTATTTACAATTTATAGAGAATTTATGAGAATTTACATAGACATTACAACTACTTACAAAATCTATAGGAATGTACACTATTTATAGGAAAGAAAACAATGCAAGGAAGGCAGAACACCTTTCTATGGAGCCATCGCACCAAGGGGAGGTGATGACAGACCAGGAGACAAAGCAAACAAAAACAAGGATGAAACCAGAATCAAAACCAAAATAAATAGGAAGAAGCCGGAGGGCCTACCTTGAAACCAGGAAATGTGGGAGGAGGAACATGGGAGGTTCTCTGCAAACTAGAAAGATTTCACAGACCATGAACACCATCAACCTTGCAAGGAAGCTGAAAACACGTGCAAACCTGAATACCAACTTCACTAAAAAGCATTGTTAAACCTTCCAAATAAAATCACACTTAACACAAATTTTCTCTAATAGATCTTAATCACTCTAGGTAATCTTTTTCATGGTAAATGTGAAAGTGACAAGTGAAACTTTATTTATACCCCTAGGGTGAAAATGTACCACTTCCTTTCGCAAGTTCCAGGAAAAAGGAAAACCTTCGGTCTCCGGTCTCGAGGATCCCACGCAACCACACCCTCTAACAAAAAAGGAAGTAGTGGTAGAGAATCCCGAAGGACTGGATCCTGGAGGAAGAGAAACCAAAAATAAAAGAAAACAATAGCCCCATGGAGGCAAAGGCTGGAAGAAAACAAAGGAAAAAGAAACAAGGCAAAAACAAAAAGGGGGACACAACATTTTTCCAACAAAATGTAGGGATGGGTATGCAGGGCATAACAAATTCTTATTTAGCTTACAAGAAAGTACTCATCAGCAGCTCAATGAGGAGTCACAAAAAATTCTCTTTTTACGAGGTTTAAATGAAGGATGCACTGAAGCCTTGGATCTAATGGCTAGGGGAGATATCACCCAATCTACATAGGGTGATATCAAGAAAATTTGCCTCAATTACTTAAGAGCTGTGATGAAGAAGGGTAGAGGATATAGGGCCACAATAGGAAAAACTAATGCACTAGGACCTCTCAGACAGAAATCACACATTTTCTGGCTAACTTCAAGTAGGACATCATTAATAATATGGCCACCCAATTGGACACAATGTAGGTGAAAAAGAAGCATGAGGAGGCCAAAGCTATCCTGGCAGAATTCTATCCACATTGTAGACAAAAGAAGAGAGATTTTTGTTTCAAGTTAGTTTCCAACATGGGGACTACACAACTACCCACTAATTACAAGCCAATTGAAGGAGATGATGAGAAATTATTATTCATTGCACAATGAAGACCATCGGATCAAAGACAAGGTATGCCTCAGGACCCTCTTACTTTTAATGGTCCATTTTATAGTAATTAATGGAAACCACCTATGAATAATCAATACCCTCCTTGGAATAATCTACAACCTCAATGGCAACCTTACCCAAGTCCATAATGACAACAACCCAAAGGGAATTGGCAACCTCCACAAAGGAATTGGAAAAAAAACCCTCAATGGCAGGGAGGTCAGCAATGGCCAAACCAACAGTAGAGACCCCTGGAGCCACCACAACATCCACAACAATAGTCACTTCTGCCATGTCCTACAACCACTACAACACCCCTAAGCCTACTCAATTCCTTACCCAACCTCATCCAAATCCTAATAATAGTCCCCCAACACCTCAGCAAAATGTATATTCTTCTGACCCAAACCAATACCCTACCTACACAATCAATGACATTCATTTATGGTCAGGCACTAATCTGTCAACACCTCCTATTATAACTGAAGTAACTCCTGATGATCCAATGCCTCAAACTACTCCATAGTCCATTCCAATAAGTCTAACGGTATTAACAGACAAAGTCCAGCTAGTTGTACCTCCTTTTCCACAAATGTTGTAGAGTGATCATTCTAAACCTATGGATGATGCAACCTTTGACATCCTGGACCAACTAAAGAACATTAATGTTTAGATTCAACTTTTTCAATAATTAAAGGATGTTCCCACATATGGAAAATATATCAAGGAGGCCTTCTTTAAAAATATTGGTTGTAAGAGGAACGACCCCCAAAAAACCCATGTCTTGGGGAAACTTGCTGATATCATGCTAGGCAAAATAGTAGTCCCTAAGTATTCTGACCCAGGTAGCCCAGTTGTTGACGTCACCATTAATGGGACAACCATAAAAAATGATTTGATAGATTTAGGAGCTACCATAAATATCATGACTAAGGACATCATGCAAAAACTAAAAATCACTAACCTTTGGGAAACACCAACCATCCCATAGCTTGTAGATAGTTCTATAGTCAAACCCGATGGGGTAGTAGATGATATAGTTGTTGATCTTGAAACTTGGTTTTACCCTGTAGAATTTATGATCCTCTCACCTAAAGCCACATTAGGAGGCTATCCCATAATTCTTGGTCTACCTTGGATGACCACTATTGATGCCTTTATTGGGTGTCATTCAGGTGGTATGACCATCTCTAATAGTCAACATACTAAGACATTATCCTTATGCCCACCAGCACAACAAGAAATGGATTTAGCCTTACTAATTTGGCTTGACATTGGGTAGGAGGGTGAGGTATCAACTTAGTAGCTCAACTCATGATGTTAAAAAGGGATCCTTTCCTGTAGCTACATGAGGAGGACACTGTAAACACCATCATTTTGTAAAACTAGTATGGTCTAGATTCAAAATCCATTAACTGTCTCAGCCGCCATAGTTTTTCCATGCAAGCTTTGTGCCTTGATTGTGCTTTACCTCCATCTTCTACAGCCAAGCAAATCTACCACCAATTTCTACCCCATGAGGTCCAAACACCTCCATTAATAGATGCATCTATAGTATACCTCACAAAGTAGTTGGAAGTTTCTCCTGACCATTTCTTATATATTAATAGCCAACTTACCAACCAACAACATACATCTTTGACCAAACTGTTGAAAGACCACACCACAGATTTTGCTTGGGACTATTTAGATATAAAGGGTTTGGACCCTAAACTGTGTACTCATAGGATCTTCCTAAAAGAAGACAAACCTCCTATCAGACAATTCCATATACGTATAAACCCTATGTTAAGAGAAATAGTCAAAATAGAGTTGCAAAAAATTCTTAATGCCAGTTTCATCTACCCTATTTTTGACAGCCAGTGGCTCTCACCTTTAATCATTATCTTGAAAAAAAGGAGGAAAGTGGTGAGCATTTGTCAACTATAGGGAGCTTAAAAATGCCACCAGTAAGGACCATTTTCCCTTTCTATTTATTGACCAAGTCCTAGATTCCTTAGCAGGAAAGTGTTACTTTTCTTTTTGGGATGGATATAGTGGCTACAACTAGATCATGATCTTTCCTGAAGATCAGGAGAAAACCATATTCACTTGCCCTTGGGGAACATTTTATTACTCTATAATGATCCAGCTACATTCCAGCGGGTAGTAATCAAATTTTTTGCTTATATCTCCCATGATTGCATGGAAATATACATGAATGACTTCACAACTTATGGGGAAACCTATGAGGAGGTATTGGTCAATTTGGACAAAGTCCTTACCAGGTGTAAGGAGCATGATCTATCCCTCAATAGTGAGAAATGCTGCATGATGATGTAGGAAGGTATTGTGTTAGGCCATTACAGGTGGTTTATTAAGGATTTTAGTAAGTTAGCAGTGCCCATGTACTCCCTGCTAACTAAGGATTCATAATTTTTATAAACAAAATCTTGTGACGAATCCTTCCTACAGCTGAAGGCTATACTTAGGCACCAGTTCTCAGAGGACCTAATTGGGAATTTCCATTCCATATACACATAGATGCATCTAACCATGCTATGGGCACTCTCCTTGGACAAAAATATGGACCTATGGATCATGCCATCTACTTTATAAGAAATAATTTGTAGGGCACAAAGTTGAACTACATGGTCACTAAAAAAGAACTTTTGGCTATGATATATGTGTTGTATAAGTTTTTCCACTACATAAATGGTTATCTAATATTTTTGCATACTGATCATGCAGCCATCAAGTATTTGGTCAACAAGCCTTCTATCATAGGGAGGCTTTCCAGATGGCTCTTGTTGCTACAAGAGTTTGACATCATGATAGTGGATAAGCCAAGGAAAAAAAATGTAGTTGTTGATTTCCTCTCCAGGTTATAGAATACCCATGACCCAAATGTCAGCGCTGATAGTTTTCTAAATGACCACGTGTTTTCTATTTCTACTCATACCCCCTTGTATGCCGACATTGCCAATTATCTAGTTACTCAAAAGGTACCACCACATTTTTCTTCCAAGGAAAAGAGGTTGTTAACTGAGAAAACATTCAATTTTTCTTGGATGGCCAACTATCTCTTCTACACTAGACCCAATCAAATTCTGAGAAGGTGTATTCATGAGGATGAGACATTTGATATCCTTCATACCTGCCACGATGAACCTTATAGTTTCCATTTTGTGGCCAAATGAATAGCCATGAAGATAATACTTTCTATTACTGGCCAACTCTATATAAGGACGCAGCTAATTACACTCACAAGTGTGATAGATGTCAATGAATGGGGTGACCCACTAAATCAGATGAAATACCTTTTTTCCTTAGGTAATAGTCACTCCATTTGATAAATTGGGAATAGATTTCATGGGACCAATTAACCCACCATAAAATGACAAATCTTACATTTTGGTTTGCATTGACTATGTCACTAAATGGGTGGAAGTGCGGGATATGAAGCATGCAAGGGATATTAGGGTTGCACAATTTTTATATGAGGAAATATTTACTAGCTATGGTGTTCCATGGGAACTAGTTACAGATCAGGGAACGCAGTTCACTTCTAATATGACAATTTCACTTATGGAGGAATACATCATTCACCACCAGAAATATAGTCCATATCATCCCCAGGCAAATGGTTAGGCAAAGATCACCAACCGGGAGATCGAGGCCATCTTGACTAAGATAGTTCAATTGCACAAGACAAACTAGAGTAGCAGATTATAGGAAGCTATGTGGGCTTACTGCACCACATGGAAAACACCAACGGGCTTCACGCCGTTTGAATTGGTATATGGAAAGACAATTGTAATGCCCATAGAATTTGAGCACAAAACTATATGAATAGAATTAAAGCTCAATTGGATCTTCCTATAGCCCAACAAGAAAGACTCCTGTAGCTTAACTATATGGATGAAATCAAAAAGGCCGCTTTATAGAAAATGGAGCTGGCTCAACTCCAACGCAAGAAATGGCATGACTCACATATATGAAATAAAAGGTTTGTTACTCGTGACTGGGCACTTCTATATGAATCCCAGTTTCAAGAAAATCAAGGTAAGATTACAACTCATTGGCTTGGTCCTTATGAGGTTGATAAATTTTTTTCTAATGTTGCAGTCCAATTTTCCAGAATTGATCCTGTACGCTTCAAGTTATTGGTCAATGGTCATAGAATCCATCTTTACCATACGCCGGTAACTAATTCTGAGTTCCTACAACAATTTGATATACATCCTTCATCCACTAAACCTCCTACAGCCGAAGACTCTCCTACAACTGACAATTTTCATGTAGCCACTGAACCTACTCTAGCCAAAGACTTTCCTGCATCCAAAGAATTTCTTGTAACTGAATGAAGTGAATTTCCACTCTAGTCATCTCTTTGACTTCATTCAAACAATTCATAATAAAAATTTTGTTTCCCACGAAAATATATTTTTCTGCAATAAAGCACCCTTCACGTCATATCCCATCATCTTTTTCTGCCATCTTCACTCATGCATGCCATCATTATTATGCCACTCATGACTTTTTACTCAAGCACATGTCATCTGATCTTTTTGGATTTAGGAATATACACATGATTACTCTCTAGGTACTCCTTCATTTATTGTTTGCAAATTTTTTATTTCATTTCACATTATTATACATTACCTTATAATTAATTTAGTACTTCATCCGAGTGTTGTTGTACTTTATAACCACACATGTGAGGAAACCTGTCATAATTTTTGTGGGGGCAGTTTGTTAAATCATTTTTTGACATAATGACCCTTGCTTAAACTATGCTACATAGTCATTTCAATTTCATTGATGTGACAACCCAGAAGTATACAAAATTTTTTGCTAAGTTTTTAATTTTTTAAAAACCCAACTCGCATTCTCAGCTCTGGTTTTTCAACTTCTCCTCAGCTATAATCCCCAGAAAACCACACCAAGCAGTTATCCAACTTTATTCAACCTTACGATTAGGCAGAATATAGGGCAAAAAAAAGGGTGAGTAATATTGAGGGTACAAAGGGCAGAATTTTGAAAAAGCCATTGGCAGTTACAGAGGAAATTGCAGTAATTTGAGTTTTTTGGGTTACAAAGTTTTTACATAACAATGGGTGGGCAACCAATATTCCATGAACGAGGGGATCACTCATCCTTATTGCAAGATTAGAAAAGCATCCAAGTTTTTAACCGTGTGGGCTGGCTCATGTATTTTGTCTGACTATGTGGTTATGATGAGGCTATAACAATATAATTCTTGCGCACTTACAACAATGGGGTTGCCTATGTAAAAGGATTAAGGGTGGAGGATTCAGAAGCATAAATTGTAGAAGTTTTAGGACTTCCCGCTATGGGTGAAGCTTTTCCACATGAACGTGATGCATGAGAAGCCAAGGTTGAGTTTTCCTTGCCAACAAATACTGCATTAGAGACTAGTAAGCAGAGGACAAAGAGAACATCTCTTCTAGAAGATTACTCTCGACTGGCTATCCATGTGATAAGGTACATTAATTATGAAGGGCTATTTTCATACTTGCATGCTGCACATTTCAAATTGTTGAGTCATTTGCAGCATGGCCACCTTGTAAATGTTCCAAATTTTTTGTATTCTTTATTAAAATTGAGTTCAAAGGATGTTAGGAAGGGGAAATTGAATGCAGCTACTCACTACAGGTTGGTAAAAATCCTGGTAGAAATATATTTATGTGATAAATATCCCATGACATGGTATGAGTTTATCAGTGCACCCCATGTAGAGCTACGAGGAGAAGGGCCACAGCCTGGACTACAAGAAACACAAGAAAATGCTCCTAATGAGGCTGCACCTGATGAGGATGAAACCATTATTCCAAAAACCTTGCATAAAATTCCGTCTTGTTCAGGGGATGAATAGATAAAAAGACTTTCCGTAATCCAAACCTTAGCTAAGGGGGCGATGAAGCTGAGGGTTCTTCAGATTTGCAGACTCCAGAAGCAAAACAAAGTGCCTGGAGGAAAGAGAAGGGCAAGGAAAAGATAGTTGTAGATGCTGGGGAAGAAACTCTTGTTTTATCAAAAAAACCTATTTCTCTTGTAGCCATACCCCTAAAGAAATAATGTACATCACAAAAGTGCCTTGCCGCATCTATGGAGACTCCTCCGCGATGAAGTGTTTGTTTGAGAACACAACAAGAAGACAAAATGAACTCACCTACAATGACTGGTTTGTCTCCTAGAGATCCAATTGAGGAATCTTTAAAGGAACCACCACAAGAAGGGAGCTCATGTATAGAATGTCTGGAAATTATTGAAATAGATCCTACAGCTAAGGAAATGGGCACAAAGGTAACATATACAGAAAGAACATGCATGGAGACAAAACACACAAAAGCAATAAATATACCTTCTTCTCAACAAGAAGATGATCAAAGGAATGATGCCCTCATTCCAATCCTAGATGAATTACCCATTGATGAGTCAGAAAAAGTCACAACAATAGAGTAGGTCACTCCTATGACTCCAATTAAAAAGAACCAGGTAACACTTCACTCCATCTTCATTGACTATTTTACGGAGATAAAAAATGAAAAGTTAATGTGGGAATTGGAAAAAGATAGGTTAAAAATGGAAATAGGAAGGAAACAACAAGAGATACAATTTCTATAGAGAAAGTTAGATTCAGTAACAAATGTAATTCTACAATTAATAGAATGTAGACCACCTCCTAGGGTCTATGCTTTGTATTTAAAGGAATAATTTCTTCTCTCCAAATTAATGAGGATTCTTAGGGATCTGCACACAAGCATAGACTCACCATAGCAATTTGTGGCTGCATATGACAAGTCATCGTATTGTATTCATAATTTGTTATGTAAACTCTACTTGCATAATTATGCTATTCCCTCTTATACTAATTGGAATCCTTTGTTATTGTTGGAGATATTCACCTATCTGCTTTACTCTCTTGGTCCAGTAATGAGATAAACTATGGGGAACAATTAATGAAATATAGGGGAGTTGAACAAACTGTTACACTCCCCTTACGAAGATAAAGTGGTAGTCCTTGTAGGATATACTGTGACTAGATGGAGATAGTATATGGGATGAAGGAATCTACACATAGGAAGAGAATTTAGGGTAACAATGAAGAAGTGTTTTCCGCATTTGAGTGACTATCCTTAATCAGATGGAAACAAAGCAGCAGAGGGGCTCAGACAGAGGTAGGATAAATTACAATTGGCATTAAAAAAGCTGAACCTCATAGCCTTATCAACCTAAGAGCTGCAATGCAAAGATTCTAGTAGTACATAAGCCTAGGGAGGAAACCTCAACCTGAGAGGTGGCTTCCACTTTCCTTTCAGCCCCCTCTTCTCCCATGGCCACTATATAGTTGTGTGGATAATGAAGCAGATGAGTAGTTGTAAATGAGTTGATGGATTAAAATGGAGTGCACCAATGGATATTACTGGGATGTGGGAACCTCCATGAGCAGTGAGACTCAAGAAGGAGATCTTCGAGTACTTGCCAAGATTAGAAATGTTTTAGTGCCTGAGGACATACATTAATCTTTGTAGGGGGAAGAAATGATAAGGCATATTAATGCCATAATTTAGAAGCCCTAGGATAAATTTTACTAGGTCTTTTCCTTTCTTTTATCATACTTTTCCATATACTTATACTTATATTTTCTATTATGTGGCATGGTGCCACCAAACCTATTTTGTAGTTAAAAAAACTTAAATACGATGCGCTTGGATGAAAATGCTATATTACTTATTTTGGAATTATGGTTATGTCTCTTTGAAATGAATTAGTTGTTTAAAAATGAATGATGTATGCATATCTTGGTGTTTGTTATCATAAATGTCTCTATTCTAACATATGGAATGTAACGTGTTAGTTCTTTTTTTTGCAAAACCAAAACAGATAACTAATCAACATTATAACTCCCAACTCCTGATTCTAACAAGATAAAGTCTAATTGATGAGGATTAATTCATCTTCTTCTTTGACCTACACAAACAAAGGCAAGTGTACCTTAAATAGATTACTACTTCTCAGTGACTATAATAGTGGATTAGGGATCACACTGATTAAACTATTACCTCTTATTGCATCAATTAATAGAATAAGATAATTATGACCAATTTGACACAGAGCTTAATAAGCCAAACCATGAACATGACAATAGAAAAAATCAGTAAGAGAAGGATTCTCATCCTTCTTCTTTTTAGAGTTCCTTGACTCAGGAAGGCTAACCTAGATGATTCTCTCTCTAAGGAATCAACAAGTTGAATTTTTGATGCAGGAGCATCCCAGGGTAGTTGGCTATCCTGCATGTTTGGGAGATTTGATGGAGTTGTATGGAATTATTTTCATGTGTGAGGGATTTGGTAGAGTTTTGTGGACCTACTTGGGTCTTGGGTAATTGCTTTTGATGTATTTAATGGAACTTGGCATGGTCTTGGTTGCTCGGCATGGTCTGGGAGGAGCTCGGCCTTGCTTGGGAATTTGGTGCCTATTACAAGCCATATAAGTAATTTTCCACAAAGCTTTAGAGAATGAAAATTTTAGGGATTGAAGAGGGCCTAGATTTCTACCTATGGTTTGAAGCACAAGTCCTAATTCATCCGGAGCTAGGATATATCATGATTTTATTAAGACATCTATTTTGGGCATTTAATTGTTGTTGTTGGCCGACTTGTGGCATTTAATTTCGGTATTTGTATTTAATTTATGTTCAGGGCTGACCTGTGGCTTAGATTGGTATAAGTAGGGGTTGTGG
>MU226249.1:4198901-4211492 GCA_018584345.1 Thuja plicata
GGAAGTCTTTAGTCATTCATTCATCCATCCTGGAGAAGAGGAAGAGGTAGAGGAGCGAGTTTTGAGAGGAGCTAGTGGCTGCAGCTTGGGAAACAAGGGGATTGCTTGGTGGGCTTGCGAGCACAAGTTTAGATCTTCCTTGGGGGTTCCTACCAGTGTGTGGATCTAGGCTAGCTAGAGTTTAGTTTGGATCTTGTGAGATCTTACAGATTTTCTATTGTAATTGCATTGTATTTGGCCGTAACCTGGAAGGCCTTACAGCCGGGTATGTTGGATGAAAATATGATGATTCTATTATGAGTATTTGCATTGTGTGGATATAAATCTCTGTATTGTTATTATCTTCTATTGTGTGGATATTTGCTGGGGGATAGGACATCTCCATTGGGGATTCTCCTGCCTTGCACTGCATCAATTTTATTCTTAAATACAACTAATTAAGCATGAATATTCTTTATAACAGTAAAATAATTGATTGTTTGTTTTGATGTTGATGATGAATAACTTCTAATCAAACCCTAGACTAGTGCCTTATTCTTTGGCAAAGAGTCAAATGAGATATAAATCCACAACAAACTAATTAATAGAAATGCAACATAGAGTTTAGATAGAGTGCCTTACAAACTACCTTTTTCATTTCCACACCCCTGTTACCAAATTCTCACACTAATATTTAACCCTCTAGAATCACTCACAAGAATTACTCCCTCCTTAAAATAAACTTATAAGAAATTGCACAGTTACCTTATAACTGGTATGTTTAAGATGCCTTACAAATTAAATGTACAAAATCATAAACATAAATATAAGAAGAAAACAAAGATATAGAATAAGAAACTGCATTGTATTGTATTAATATACTGCTACTTCAATACATTCAAAGACTAAAAGCTTAAAAAATCAGACAAAAATGAGAAGTCTGATTCACATTTGTATATTTCACCATGCTTACAATTATGTTACACTTGCTATTTATAAAGTACTAGCCATCTTGGAATCCTTAAAGATTAAGGATGTAACAAGCTTCAGATGGCTAGACCTAACCCTAAAAGAACTAAAAGAAAAAATCACATTTAGACCTTCAAGCAGTGGAAAGACAAAATAAAGGAAAGATCAAATCTGATTTTTAAATCTTTGATAGCTGTTAGAGTAATCACTTATTAATTAAATCATGTTGATTTAATCAGTTAAGTTGTTTTATTACTCTTTAGTGCTTAATCTTTCTCTTAGGTGCATTAATAATTAATTCTTTTATTAATTATTAATGTGCAACCTAGCTTTTACCTTTTAGGGTTTCATCTACCTTTTAAAGGTTGAACTTTGTAATTATTGTTAAGTAATTCAGAATACATTTTTGCTCTCACATTTTGAGTAACTTCTGAGTTCTTCATCTGTTTCCTTCTTTATGCTTTCTTCTTGTAACAAGTATTTTGCAAGCAATTGTTCTTAGGTGTAATCAGATCAGTATTTCTTAGATCCTTTCATGGTATCAGAGCCCCTCTATTGCTTCCTGTTCTAGATTTTTTGAATTTGTTTTGAAGGAGAAATTTTCAGCTTTTTGGGGTTTTTTTTTTATCTTCAATCTATGGGTGTCATTTTTAGAGCATTTTGGGCCCAAACGAACCTCACCATCGTGTTCAGAATGCCTGAGAAACTAAAATTTCATATAAATTTTGTCCATTTTGGACACAGTTGAAATTTGGGCACTATTTTTTGCATTCACGGCTCTTGACATGCTTTACGAGGCAAAAATCTGCCTCGGTTTCCATGCTGTTTCATTTTTACCACCTCATTTTCTGTGCCACATTGATTTTTGTTCTGCCTTGGTTTTCATGTTGCCTCAGGTTTCATGCCACCTTAATTTCTGTGTCATCCAGTTGCATGGAGGAGAGGGAAAATGACAACCCTATTTTTTTAATATTTTTTTAAGACAAAAAATATAATTTTTTTAATGTTTTTTTATTTAATAAAAAAAATCATGTTTTTTTAATATTGTTTTAAAATAAAAAATATATATAAATGTTTTTTGTGTTTTTTTTCTTAAAAAAATATAGTGTTTTTTTTAAAAAAACACATGTTTTCTAATTGTTTTTTTTTCCAAAAAACAATTGTTATTATTATTTTTTTTCATTAAAAAAATAATATTATTTTCTACCATTTTGGTGGGAAATTTGGAGGCAGTCCTTTTTTAGAGGTTTTTCGCCAGTTTAGCCGGGCTCCACAAATTTTGGCCAAGGTTCTTCCGGATCATTTGGTTTTTGACCTACTGGTGGTTTTTTTCTCATAACTTCAGTAAACAGAGGTGTTTTTCACCGAACAAAATATCAACAAAAAGCTGGTTCTGAGACCTTTCTAATTTTTGTAGTTTGGTTATATGATTTTTCCATCTTGCAAGTTTTTTCCAGTCAAATTTAGGGTTCCATTTTGCTCTTCGGTCACTATATCTCGCTCCTCTGAGATCCTTTTTTCAACTTCCGCATGGCATCAAAAAGTTGCTTTTGTTCTCTTTCTTATTCTATGGGTCTCACACCTAGAATTTTCTCCATGTATCTTTTATTCATTTTTCTGTTTTATGGCATTCTGGGTGGATATATTGGATGTTTCAGGTCCTGGGATCATTGCCTTTTCTAAACATTGTATACATTTTTATTTTGTAGCTTGTTATGCAAAAACACTGAGATAAAGCACCATATAATGCATGCTTGGGATTTTATTGTGCTCACATTGCATTATAAAGTGTCATGGGGGGTTTGATGTTTGCTTTATTTTCCATCTACCTTTGTCAAGTGAATGTTCCTTCCACGACATTACCCTTATGTGTGTCAGCGACTAATCATCCTCGACACATACTTTATTTGTGCTTATACGTTCTTCATCATGCAGTGTTTCTTGGCAATCTATTTCAGTATACCTGTCATACCTCTCTCTGCTCAGCATTATGGGGGGGTATATCATATTGGTTCTAATGCTTCCTTAGTTTGATGGAGTGATCCATGTATTCAGTATTTGTTCCTATGTACTAGGAGGATGCAGTGGCTGGGTACCTATGCATTTCGGTGAGATAGATCATTTATCATATGGACACTCTTCTTTCATTCCTATTTGGAGACATTCTTCCATCTTTGATTGATCAGCTCTTTAAGATTTGTTTACAGTCTTCTCTACCTGATCATTTTCTATTACAGTGGAGGTTCTAGCAGTTACTTTTTGATAGTGTTTGGAGCTTCTTGGTTCAGAGGTGTTCTACATGTTCCTTCTTTGTTCCTATTTTCTGGGACTTTCTCTAGTTTTGAGGCTTCTTCAGTCCTTCTCTAGGCTTCATCTCTTTTTGGAGTAGGGTTTTTCCCATGTGATTTTCTCTATTTCTCCTCTTTACAAAGATTTTTGTACTTGGGTACCCGATCAAGCCTTGTTGCTGGGACCCATTTTTCCCGCTTTCATAGCTGTGCTAGGTTAGCTTACCTTCAGAGCTTCGCTTAAGGGGGTGTTAGAGTAATCACTTATTAAGTAAATCATGTTCATTTAATTAGTTAAGTTGTATTATTACTCTTTAGTGCTTAATATTTCTCTTAGGTGCATTAATAATTAATTCTTTTATTAATTATTAATGTGCAACCTAGCTTTTACCTTTTTGGGTTTCATTTACCTTTCTAAGGTTAAACTTTGTAATTATTGTTAAGTAATTAAGAATACATTTTTGCTCTCACAATTTGAGTAACTTCTGATTTCTTCATCTTTTTCCTTCTTTATGCTTTCTTCTTATAACAGGTATTTTGCATGCAGTTGTTCTTGGGCCTAATCAGATCAGTATTTCTCAGATCCTTCAATAGCTGGCACCTTTGTCTGTATATGTTCTGGATAACCTCTTACAGTTATTGCGGGACCTAGTGACCACCAATACATGCTAACTTACACTAGTATTTTTAATGATTATCCTCCCTATTCTCATAGATTAGGTGCCAGGTGCCTCTTCACTCTTCATCCAATATACCAAGGTCAATGGTTGTGTTGATTCTTTTTCTTGCTGATGTGAAAATATTCCTTAGAGGGTTCACTCTATTTATCCCTGACACTGACCAAGAACAGAGTAGAACAATAGAAACAAGGTTTTGAAACCTCCTACACTTTGAGCTCCACTAACTTGGGCGGGATCACCCTTAAAAACTTAGAATAATGAAATCACTGAATTATTGTAGTTTGTTGTGGATGAAATTATAGGAACTGGTCACTGCAAATTTTACTAAAACAGACCAGACTGAAAGTAAAGATTGATTTTAATAATGATAGTCATTTGATTAAATGAAAAATAGACCAATGCTCAATCCTAGGGCATGGAGTCATTTATGAACAATTTTAACTAGCATGATTAGGGACAAGACTTAAGGCAATTACAACATCTGATACAAACATAGATATACCTTGTACATCTACCTCAGTACACTTAATCAAGTTAATCCATCAAATTCATTTTATACCCTAAATTTTATTGAAGTATCTCTAAGGAATTTTCTTATTCTCTCCTTCAAAGAAACCCTACAATTATTTCATAATCTACCTGACAGATATATAAATTGAACATTCCTAAAACATTCAATTTAGACAAAATTCAAAACACTAAAATGAAGATAGAATACCCATTAAATGCTTTCAGCTTTGCCATGACACAATATCTTTTTCATCCTTTCAGCTTTGCCTCCCACCTATTTACTTCTTTGATGGTGGGCCAATCAAAATCCTTTTCTTCTCCCAGTTTAGCAATAGTTTCTACCCATCTGGCACCCATGGCAGTTCTAGCCTCAGACACAAATTCGGCCATATCTCTTTCAACTTTGAAAAGGCTATCGATCAGTTTATTGCAATATTCTGCATTCATGTCCTTTTCTAAGTGTTACTTTACATCCTGATTTCCTAGTATAGCATCAAAACTAGATTCCCAATCTGATTGTGCTTTCAAAACCCCTGTTTCCTCATAAATTTTTGGGATCAATGGTGGACGTTGATCACCAAACAGTTGCAATTTATTGTTTATCAAATCAGATTTTCCATTAAAAAAAGTCAAAAGTATCATTTAACTTACTGACCATATCAATAGTATTCATTACTTTATCTGGGAAGTCATCACTATATAACATAGCTATTTTGAGTTTATCCAAAATTCTCACCTTCCCTGACCAAAGTTTGAAGGCGGGCTCTAGGAAAACCATAGCTTTTGTAGCTATCTTTGAGGCCTCTTGTCATGATTCATATAATGTATACACTATATCAATTTTTTGTTTCAAGGCTTCAATTCTGTGCTGCAATATGAGTAAAATGATAGACATAGCACTCATGCCCTATTCTTGTGATACATCTCTTGACTGTGTTTCTGCCAATGTAGAGTCTTCCTTGACTCCTTTGACAACATCTGTCACAACTTTGGCTGCCTCTTCAAGGATTGGAGTTTTCTCCCTTTTACTTTCTTTTTATTCTTCTTTTAGTGTGGCAATCTCTTCTTCTAGTGTGTGGTTCTGGACCACCACTTCCTCGTGTTTCTTTGCCAGGGCCATCATTTGGCTAAAAGTTGTCTCATACCTCTTTGATAGGTCATCAACTTTTGCCAAATTCATAAATGAAACCTGTGTCATTAACTAAGCTATCTCAGTATCTGAAGTATTTTGCAGATTCCATATCATCTTGTTAGCCCTTTTCTCCTCTCTGATGGTCATGACCAAGCGTTTCTGTGTGGCAGGAGCTAATGACCATATTGCTAGGGTTTTAGATTTAGGATCAAATCCTGATCCTTTTAAGACTTCATCCATCTAAAATTCTATTTGAAGCAAAGAATCTTCATGCCTCCTAATCTGATCAATAATAAAGGTGGACTGTAAGTCCCAACTAGGCATCAACATCACACCACTATTCTATACCAGCAATCTGGCTTGTTCCATAGTAATTTGTTTAGTCTCAAGGTCATAATATTGAAGTGTTTATACAATTTGCTTACTTTTATCTTCATTTTCTTCTTCTGTGGTTATCTCTTGTCTCAAGTTTTTCTATTTTAACTTAACCAAGAAGGTTTTGAACTCTTGAGAGTTTATGAACTCATCATCCCTCATGAATTCATTTGCCATCATGACCCTCTCATCATCTTTGTCAAACAAAACCATTTGATTGTCTCCTTGACCCTCAGCCTCTGGATCTTTTTGTAGTTGCTTTCTCAATTTTCTAAAGTATTTACCATGCTCTGATATCATGGCTTTTGCCAAGCTTTTTCTATCTTGCACTATTTTGTGCTCTTTCTTTTGTTTCTTCCTTGGTGCCTCTTTGGCTGAAGTGACCTCTTCACTAGCCTCTTCTTCTTCATGCTGCCCTTCCTTTTGTTGTTCCTCCTCTTGTTCTTCTTCCTATTTTTCTTGATGCTCTTGATCATGTAGTGCAATTAGAATAAGGGACCCTTTAGATTGTGCATCTTCAGCACTAAATTGGGGCACTTGTGACATTAAGGTTTCATAGGACTTTAGCATTTTCTCTATCCTCTGGAAATATGGGAGATCAGGGAAAAAACCAGAGAATGAGTTATCTAATTCCTTCCATTTAGATTATGCTCCTAGGAGGTCATTCCACTTCCTTCTCCTATCCTAAACTTCTTGTTTATTCAATTTGTTCCTCACAACATCTTCATCATCCAATGGCTCATGGTCTCTGATCTTTTGCCAAGGAGTCATCCTTTTTAGGGCTATTTGTACAAAATTCTCAGGATCACAGAATCTGATAATTGTTGTATACGTTCTATATTGCTTTAGGAAATCATTTATTGCATCAAACATTTTCTTCCCAATGGAGAAATCAAAACCCACCCATAATCTAGGGACAAAGGTTCCCTTCTTGTGCCCCTCTAGAAATTTCTTATCTAACCATGTAATTTGCCAGACAAATTCTAAGAAAGCAATTCTGGGAGGAACAAATCTAGGAAGAATGTGAGGAGGCTGAGTGCAACCATATACTCTGATGATAGTTATGTAATCAAAAAAGAAGAAATCAGCCCAATTGTGAGAGATGGGCCAATTTGGGACATACTCCCATGGTCTCAGAAATGTTCTAACCTCATACAGAAGCCTGTGCCTGTCTTTTCCTAATAGATTGAAAATTGGATCCACAATCCAGTTGCAAAAACATACAAATGATGAATTTACGGATGAACTATCCCACACTTGAGTCCATCTTTGGACTGGTGCCTCCACACCATATTCTGATACAAACACCTCAAGCTCTTTATCCATTGATGCTCTGTTATAATATAAAATTATGTACATTATATGAGAGTATGTTTAAAATTGGGTGTTGGATTATTTGACTGTATCTCTAATAATGCAGCATGGATAGCATCAACTATGTAGCCAACATAGTCATAATCAATGTTGACTTCTGGGTGCTGGATATTCATTGCCATCATAAGTATCTCCTGAGATACTGTAGAATCTCCATCAAAGCCTAGAACCCTACTCAAACCATAGACCATTCATTTTACATAATGATGAAATAGGGATAAGTCAAAAGGTGGCTTGAAATTGTCTGGAATTTTCACCAGGTGCCTATCTACTCTGGGCATAAACTTAGGCATTCCATACTTCTTAATCAAATGCTCTCTCTTAACATAATCAGCCTTAATCTTTTTCAAATCAATATCAGTGCACAATGCACCAGTGATTCTAAATACCTCAGCCACTGACCTTCTATCTATGGAGACTAGGGTTTCCTTATTCTTTTTCCTAATTACCCTAGCTAGTGGGCAATAGTTTTTTGCTAATTCCCTAATAAGACCAATGTCAACATAGACATCAGGCACAATCAATTTAGCCATATTCAAATCCCATGGATTTAAAATTGGAACTAGCTTGACTCTATTATTCCAAAAATAATGAAATAAAGTACTACGAGAGTAATCTGGGGTTACCAGATTTCTGCATTGAGACCATCTATCGCTCCATTCCTCCCAATTTGTGCTATTTGTATTCAGAGTTCTAGGCAGTAACTTGGAAAATTCTTCTGTATATTTCTTCAGTGTGACTTCCTTCGTCTTTCCAGACCCTTGTGAGGTAGTGGGAACAATATCTTGACTCATCCTTCTTCTTTGAATTTCACTATTTCAAATAAAATTCTCCAGACCAATAAGCTTTTCTACTCTTTGCAGAAAAACATAGAATGTAGAAATGAGAGCTGTACATAATCAAACTCAATCATTTACACTTATAGCCATTAAGGACTGCATCTTGTCCACTTGAATGCCAAATTCTTGCACTTGCACTGTCATGAAGATTTTATTCTATCATTAATGCTGCCATCAACTTGCACTATTTTATCCTAGCTGGAAGAAAATGTACACTTTTCTCCCCTCTGGCACTCGTCAGCCTGAAACTAGCCATTTGTCAATCGAATGCCAACACACTGCACTTTACTCATATTTGGAAAGGTTCTTGCGACTGAGTGATGTAACCTTTTTATTTTAACTAGTCGCATACTCGCCATCTATCTTTACCTTGCCTTTCACCTTCTGCGAGTGAGAGATGACCTAATTTGCACTTCATCATTTGACAGTCACATACTCGCTATCTTTCTACATTTTGCTTCTGCGTTCATGCGAGTTAGCGATATTATCTTTCCTTCAACTCATCGCACACTCGCTGCTCAATATTTAACATCACCTGAATCTTAGTGACTAAGTGAGTTTGCACTTATCTTTTAGTCATTCCATAATCATACACTCACTAGATTTCAAACTATTACTTTTGGATCTGAGCAAGTGAGCGATGTTCATTCTTTACCATATACTTTATTTGGTCACTCACTCATGCTGCAGAACACTCGAGCTTACAATCACTTAGCGAGTGAGTGATGGCTTTTGTTCTTTGCTTAGTCGCGAACTCGTGAGATTGAAAACTTAACCTTATTATTGACTGCGAGTGCACGACTGTCAACCTTCTTTAATTGGACAATCGCTAACCCTTTTCCTTCTATCTTTATTGATGGGCGAGTGAGCGATTTCTTTCTTTCTTTAACCTATCACACACTCGCAAGTTCATTTTTTATCACCTCAAAACATCAGTGTGTGAGCGAGGTGATGATTGGTCCCACAGTCACTCAGTCGCACCTCTTTTAGAATTTTGAAGAATGCTCTTGCGACTGAGCGGTGAACCTTCAAATTATTACTTTATACATTTACCACGTACTCGCACTGCAAAATACAAGTGAGTTAGAACCTAAATGAGTGGGCAACCTCTAGAACATGACTTTGTCGTGTAGTCGCTGACTTGAAAGACAAACATAAAACCTGATGCGGGTATGCGCCTGTTTCATTTTTTAACAAGGCTCGCTCGATTGCGAAGCATGATGTGGACAACATAACTTTAAAGTGACTGTACGACACACAAAATTTTAAGTCATCGCAGACTTTCTGGTCCAATATTTTATAAAGTTAATTCTCAGCGAGTGAGCGAAAAACTTTATCATTCTTAACCCGCTCAATAGCTAACTTACAACCCGACTTTCACAAGACATCGTGATTGTGCAATTTACATTTTAAAACACCCAGCCCGCTCACTTGCATACAAAATTAGGACTTGACACAATCTCATCGTGACTGCATGATTTTAAAAATCTGATGACTCGTTGCCCACTCACACAACTTAGAGACATGTTTAAAAAACCGATGCGACAGAGTGACAACATTTAAACTGAACTTAAAATGAGTTTTTGACCCCTTTTTGCGTGGTAAGACACAGGATTTTAAACCAAGAAAGCGGGGGAAAAATCAAAGCTAGAATTTCAAGTAAATTTCTTGGTGCAGTGCTAAAAGGTTGCATGATTTTTCTTCTTGGGCTTTGTGCTTTTATCCCATTCTGTAACCTCTACCTTTGAAGGCCAATTAAAGCTTTGGGTGTTCTATATTTTTTCCTTTTGTCTATCCCATTTGACATCTATGATGAGCCTAACATCTATTACAAACTTATTAAATTATTTTTCTGGTTTAAAAGCCTCATCTAAAGTCTTATTAAATATATCCATATCTAATGCAACATTATCTGATATGAATGCATCTTTAATATGAAATAAGGTATCAAATTCACCTTTCCAATATGATATTGCTTTGATCTTACTATCATCTCCCTTTATTAGAGGAAAAAATCTATTATAGTTTGGCCCAGACATAATAATTCCCACTTGTATTTTATTTTCCTTTCCGTTGAAGAAAGACAAAGTGGTTCCAATTTTCTCAATCTCTTCTCCTACCCGAAAGACAATTTCAGGGAGGTCTTCCCTAAGTGTTTGTAAAGCTGCTAGTCTCTCAAAAAGTGTTTCCCTCCCTGACCAAGTTCCAAAGTAAGGATTCAAATTTGAAATATGGTTATTGACCTCCGTTTCTAGGTCAGGTAGTTTACTATAATCATTATGTGCTAAATAAAATTTTCCCTTTAGGGTATCAATCCTATGCTGCAGAATTTTCTGCAAAGCTTTCAAAGCCACTTTGTTCTAATCACTGTCTGCTTGCTCTGTTCTAGATAAGATATCCTCTATAGTCTCAATCTGAACATCAACAAATTGTTTAGGAGGAGTTGAGATAACCTTTGGAGCCTCTTGCAATTTCTTATCCAATTCCTCCACTTTTCCCTCTAGTGCCTTGATCTTGATCAAGGATAATTCTCTATGTTTCACAACAACACTTGATTCATCAAAAAGCTTCTGACATCTTTTTGAAATTTGATTTTCTTTAGCTTCATTTAGCTGTGCAAAATGTGTGAGTGCCTAAGAAATCTATAAATCACCAGTATTGTTGTTAGACCAAATGATCTTAGCCCCATCTTTCTTTTCTTGCACATTGATTAAAGAAGGTTTTTGTGTTTTGGGTGCAAGGGACCATATTACCAAGTTTTGAGATTGTAGATCATATCCAAATCCTTTGTTCATGTCTCCTATCTATGTCTTAGAAGAAATTTTGCATATGGTTTCCTTTTGATTAGATCAATAATGAAGGCAGGGGCTAGATCCCATTCTTCTACTAACAACATCCCACTAGATTTAACCAGTTGGAGATTTGATTTTGAACAGTTGATTGATTGTATGTTTGTCATTGATGACAACATATAATACATAGTATTACTTCTGTATGTACTTATCAATATGATGACATGAAGACCAGCGTGGATAGATACATGTTTTTGACGTGTTTACTATGCTATGTTCATACACGCAGACTTAGATATGAAGATTCAACTAAGATATGTAATTCTGTCATTGACGGTTACAGTTCTGGAGGAATAACGGTTTAAGGCTGATGTATGTAACATGTTGATCAAGTTGTTCCTATCTTTAGGATATGCATGTGTATATTCATGATGAGTCATGAGTTGTTGATGTTAATCTAAACGCGCCAAACGTGTTTCAAGAAGATTACAAAGTTATGATTAATTTGGTGAAGCTGACTTGTGAAGTGACGCGTCTGCTCAGCATTGATTTGCACGGTTGTAATTATGCTTGCGTGCTTAGTAGAGCTGACAAGGATGTTAAGAAGAGTTGTCCTACAGGTCCCATGATCTCATACTTGGTGTATGTACTTATAGAAGGTCATTTTTTATAAGAAGAGTTGCGAAAGACAGAGATTATAAAAGTAGAGCAGAGTGTTAAAGCAACAGAGCTATATTTATCATATGTTGATAATATAGATATTGAATTTGAAGCTTTCAGAATATAGATACGATTGTTATAGTGCTTTACAAGAGGTTAAAGCATCGACACATAAAAGGAACTAATCAGACAAGCAGTGTCACAAATAGCAGTTCATCTTGTTGATACAGTGTGTATCAAATAACCAGAAGGTTGTAGCCTTCACCACTTGGATAGTGAGTCCTTGGATAGTGATTCCTACACCCTTAACAGAGTTATTGTAAAAGACTCCTAACAGGGTTCGACCCTTAACCAGGTCACTATACTACTGCATTGTAATGTAAAACTCCTAACAGGGTTGGAAGATCTTTTAACAGGGATCACTATAAATAGTATAGTTCTTTGTGGGTACTAATTCCCACCAGGGTTTTGACCATTTGGTTTCCCCATAACCATATTGATGTGTTGTGTAAAGTGTTATCTATATGTGCATTTAGTATGTATCAATCTGGATTAATAAGTATAAGATAAAGATTTAAAATTGCAGATAACTAATTCACCCCCCCCTCTTAGTTATCTCTGAACTATTCCAACAATTGGTATCAGAGCCAAGTGCCTTGGAGAGAAATCCTAACAACTTAAGGTAGATTAGATGGCATACTTCAAAAAAAATAGCCCTAATTTCAATGGAGAGATCTATCTAGATTGGAAGAACAAAATGATAACACATCTACAATACATTGGATTTGAGATCTTTGAAATTGCTACACAAGAAGTTGTAATTCCATCTCTGAAAGACCTTGCAAAGGATGATGCTACTAGAGGAAAGAAGGAAACATTTACCAATAATGCAATTGCCAAAGAAGCCCTAATCAGCACCTTATCTGACAGTGAATTTTCCAAAATCAAGAAAATTGACAAAGCATATATCATATGGAAGTATTTAGAAGACAT
>MU226249.1:4215522-4230760 GCA_018584345.1 Thuja plicata
GTATGTACCAGTAAAAACAAGACAAACAAGGAACACATACAAGGAGCTTATACTATGGGGGAGTAAAGGAACACAGTAGGGAAGTATGACAATGGGGGAGTATTCAAAGAATACACAGTACATGAAAATATAGCAGTGTAGATGAATCTTTGTTGAGGATATTGAGAATATTGTAAAAGAAAGAAGACACCATGAATAGAAGTTTTTTTTATATCATATGTTGCCATCAATGCCAAAGGGGGAGATTGTTGGAGATTTGATTCTAAATAGTTGATTGATTATATGTTTGTCATTGATGACAACGTATAATACATACTAGTACTTCTGTATGTACTTATCAATATGATGACATGAAGACCAACATGGATAGATACATGTTTTTGAAATTTTTACTATGCTATGTTCATACACATAGACTCAGATATGAAGATTCAACTAAGATATGTAATTCTATTATTGACAGTTACAGTTCTGGAGGAATAACGGTTTAAGGCCGATGTATGTAATGTGTTGATCAAGTTGTGCCTATCTTTAGGATATGCGTGTGTATATTCATGATGAGCCATGATTTTTTGATGTTAATCTAAACACGCCAAATGTGTTTCAAGAAGATTACAAAGTTATGATTAATTTGGTGAAGCCGACTTGTGAAGCGACGCGTCTGCTCAGCATTGACATGTGTGGTTGTAATTATGCTTGTGTGCTTATTAGAGCCAACAAGGATGTTAAGAAGATTTTTCCTACAGGTCCCATGATCTCATACTTGGTGTATGTACTTATAGAAGGTCATTTGTGATAAGAAGAGTTGCGAAAGCCAGAGATTAGAAAAGCAGAGCAGAGTGTTGAAGCAACAGAGCTATATTTATCATATGTTGATAATATAGATATTGAATTTGAAGCTTTTAGAATATATATATGATTTTTATAGTTCTTTACAAGAGGTTAAAGCATCGCCGCATAAAAGGAACTGATCAGATAAGCAGTGTCACAAATAGCAGTTCATCTTGTTGATACAGTGTGTATCAAATAACCAGAAGGTTGTAGCCTTCACGACTTGGACAATGAGTCCTTGGATAGTGAGTCATCCACCCCTAATATGGCTATTGTAAAAGACTCCTAACAGGGTCTAACCCTTAACCAGGTCACTATACTACTGCATTGTAATGTACAACTCCTAACAGGGTTGGAAGATATTTTAATAGGGATCACTATAAATAGTATAGTTCTTTGTGGGTACTAATTCCCACTGAGGTTTTGACCATTTGGTTCCCCTATAATCATATTTATGTGTTGTTTAAAGTGTTATTTGTATGTGCATTTACTTTGTATCAATCTGGATTAATAAGTATAAGATAAAGATTTAAAATTGCAGATAACTGATTCACCCCCCCTCTCAGTTATCTCTGAAGTATTCCAACATAACCAATTTCATGGCTTCCTCTAGTATCATTGTTTCAATCTTAGGGTCATATGCTTACAAAGCCTACAAGGCATCATTTGTAACTGCATCACCCTTAGTTAATTGCAATTGGGATCCAATTTGCCGCTATTTTACCCAAATCAGGAAATCTTTGAACTCTTTAGTTTTGATGAAATTATCATCGCTCAAAAATTGTTCTTGATGCAACTCCCTTTCATCTTGGCATAATAGGAGGGGCATTCCAATCTCCTCTTTCTCATCACCTCTTACTTTCTTCCCTTATCTTATTGCTTTCCTCAGCTAGTGATCATATGCGTTGTTTCCAATAATGAGGGCACTTACCTTATCCTTTTTCTTCTCTTGTTCCTTAGCATGGGAAGGCTCCCCTAACTCCACCTTTTGTTTCTTCTTAGGTGGTTGATTATTCACCTCAATTTTGGTTTCCTCAATAAGATTTACCTCTATGCTCTATTCTGTGATGGGTGGCTAATTCATTAGAGGAGGGCTAGGAACTAAGTTGTCTCCATCCCTATCATCATAATATTTTAAATAGTAGTGCTTGTTTGACCCTCTTTCTTTATCCTCAATCAATACCTCAAGTTGATTATACAAAGTATTGTAAGACTCTATCATTTTTGTGATTTTGTGTATATAGGGCATATTTGGAAAGAAGCCCCCAAAGGGAATTCCTTTCTTCTTGATTTTTTTCTCAAGGATTATCATATCCTCATATTGATCAGCCCTTCTTGACACTTCATCATCCTCTAGTATATTTCTAATTAAATCCTCATTCACACACTCTTCATGCTCTTTGATATCTATTATGCTAGGAGTCATAAGTTTCTTGGCACTTTTAATGAAACCCTCTGGGTCTATATCCCTATAAATGGCCACATTCATTATGTATTTACTCAACCATTTATTCAATGAATCTATAGCTCTTTTTCCAATCATGAAATTCATAATCTTGAAATGCTTGGGTGTAAATGTTCCTTTCCTATGGGGCCAGGTGTTCCTTATCAGTCCACATGAACTGCCAAATGAATTCTACTGCAGCAATCTTGGGAGGTATATATTTTGGGAGTATATGAGGTGGCTGAGAACATCCATAAACCCTCATTAAAGTAAATGTCTTCTCAAAGTAGAAATCTCCCCAATTATGGTCTACTATCCATTTGTCCACAAATTAATAGGGTCTAAGGAGTTGTAGTACCTTGGTGAGCAATCTTGTCATATTTGTACCTATCATCTCCAAAATAGGATATGGAATCCATTTATGAAAAGCACAATACTCATTTTCATTGGAAGTAAAGTTCCAAACACTAAGCCACATTTGTGTAGGATTTGGTTTGTGATGGAAGAAAACTCTAGGCCTCAAATTCTATGTTTCCAAGTTGTTAACATTGAAGTATAAGATTAAATGCATTAAAAGAGAATAATGCATAAATATAGGGTTGGGAACTATACATATATCAATAAACCCTTGATGCATCTTTTCTATGACATACTGAATGTAGTAAAAATAAGTGTTGACATGTGAATTTTGTAGATCCAATATGATCATCATAAGGTTTGTAGTTAATCTCTCAAGACCCCTATCAACTCCCAAAACCCTACATAGTCCATAAGCAATGTACTTCATCTAGAAGCTTCAATATTTGTAAAAATGAGGTGTAGAACCTGGTATGGAAGAAATATAATTCCTATTTGAATTTGGTGTATGGTCCTGGATTAGTTTGGCAACAATCATAGCTTTTGTTGGTATATCTATTCCGCAACCTTTTCAAATCAATCTCCATAGAATAAGGATGATAAATTTTGAAAGGTTTTATGAAAGAGGCTCTATCTAAATTGACTAGAGCTGTTCCATCACTCTTTTTTATAGTTTTGGAGAGGGGATCATACTTTTTTCTAGCTCAACTAACAAGTATGTATCTACAAAGATATCAGGGACTATCAATGTCCCTAAGCCTAACATCCATGGGTTTGATATAGGAAATGGGCTATCGCTAGTACTATAAAAATACTTGAAAAGATGATAACCTAAAACCCCTAGAGTCCTAGGGTCTCTACAATATGATAAATAACTGGTAAATATGTTGTCATTTACCATTTTTCTCTAACTCAATCCAGGCATTAGAGTCACAAACTCCACATAATAGTTTCTTTTTCCTTTCTGGTAATCTTCTGCTTCTTTACTGGCTCCACTAGTTTAAGCTCCGTTCATGGTTGTTTGAATCATATTTGTCCTTTCTGAATATCTTTACTGAAACAATTCTATTTTAGAAGATAGGCTCCTTACTACAAATTTCTCTGAGACTCACACAATTCTCTGCTTCTCAATGCTCTGCAAAAATATACAATTTCTCAGCTCTGCAACTCTGAAAACTTGGTAAACTGGAATATATGAAAGATATACCTATTTATCATCAATGTATCAATCTAGATAAGGATTGGAAAGCTTCATTCAGTCACTTCTATCTTAATTTTGTGTAACCTGACATTAATTCTTTCCCTAGTCGTGGCATTTGAAGTTGACAGGTGATCAATTTTGAATAAGCCAATTGGGATAGTCATGAGTACTTTTATCATTTTAAAACCTTATTATATCCAAAACAAGCCCATTATTTGATATGATTGGATTATTTTATCATAGCTCAACAAATCTTATACACGCTATCAAGATCCCTTTACTTTGATAGGTTAACTCTTTACATCATGGCACGAGAAAAACACTTTATAATTTTACCTTACTCTGACCATAGTTCCTTTTAGAGATTGTGTGGATGTTTTGTCTCTTAGTTTCCGATAACTTACCTTAACCTTGGTTTAATCCTAAGATTAAAAATGTAGCGCATGATCTGAATCTTATCAGTGACTTAGATCTTTTCATATTAAACCCAACTTTCAATGTGACTTAACCTTTCTTCCTTTAGAGACCTTGTGTCTTGTACAAATTCAAAGTCGCTGAAAGTTTTTATTAATCATGAGTTTATTCAAAGATTTAACAGTTTCCATATGATCTAAGTCACATCAATGGCCTGCGCTAAATCTCTTATTCATCTTATACTTATTTAATCTACCTAGAGATTATGCGACTACCATTGATTACCTTTTAATCTAATGACTCGTGCTAAATTTCTTAAATTTTAACTTTAACTTTAGTTGGTCCTGAGATTATGCGACTGCAAGCTATCTTGAGGTTGCCAAAGAAATTTCTTAACAATAGGTTTTCCTTGAGACTTCACGCACACCACAGATCTCTGAATAGCTTGAACACATGTTAGCATCTGGATCATTTTCTCTGAATCACTGGAAGCCTTATGAATTTTTGACTTTTCTTAGAGATTTAACGACATCCACAAGATTTGATGTTAATCTGTGGTTCAGATTCATCTATATCAAAACTTGACTGAGCTATGTCTAACCATAGTCTATGTGGAGACTTAGCAATCGAGTGAATCTTAAATTTGTTGAAAGTTTCATGTAACTCAGGGTTTATTTACAGATTAAACGTTAGCCCTCTAATCTTTGTTTCATCAATGGATAGCATTAAGTCTCTCAATATTTATGTACTTTATGAAACCCTTCTAAGATCATGCACTTGCCCTTGATTCTTTCTTAATAAAATAGTCAATGCCAAATCTCTTAAAATTTTACCAATATGCGCTTTTATCTTGTGATTAAACGCCAGCCACAGGGTCATTTCAAAATCTACTATTATCACTAGATCTCATAAGTTTTAACTTAACCCTTGGTTCCTTTAGAGATCTCATAGCCTAATGAAACTGATAACCATGCTTTAACCTTGATGTGTTTGTGAGACATTGCGACTGAATGAAACTCAAAGTCACCAGATAATTTCTTAACTCAGGGGTTTCATCAAATATTTCACACAAACCACAGGATCTGAATCTTATCAACAACCCATGTTCAATCTCTTAATCCTTTAAGGCATATTCCTTACTTTACGAGATAAAATGACCAAGGCTTTTACCGATTCTCAAAACAAAAAGGAATATTCAGACATGGTTAGGAGATTAAGAGAATAACTTAAAGCATGTAAAAGGGCACATGACTTAAGTGATTTAAATTTTATGAAAAAGGTAACTGCAAATTAGAAGCCAACAGCAAAGAACTAGGGTTTTTTCTTGACAAGAATGAAAAATGACCTAGATCCAAGGGTTTTCACATCTCTTAATGATTTTATTTCTTGGAGGTTAACATCTAAATGAAAATTTGATAGCACCTCTGAGAAAGTTTTGACATTTTAGGCAAGAATATCACTGGGAAACCAAAATTTTAAAGGCAAGACTTCAAAACTGGAAATATACCTAACAGTGGCTCTATATAAGGATGTTTGAATGCAAGTTCATAGAAAGAACCACAGATCTCTTGGAGGCAGACCAAAAATAACCTACTACATAAAACAAACACATAATGAAAGCAAACACACCTATTTATAATATACAAAGCTACTGTGCATGGAAAACATAACTAATTAAAGAAAAGTTTCAAGAATTGTCCATGTACTGGCAATTCAAATACCTCTCCTTCCATATTCCTTAAGAAATATGAATCTTTTTTGAAAGTTTGATGAATAAAAAAGGGGCCTAACCAAAATGATTCAAATTTTTTGTGCTTCCCTTTGTCTTCAGCCCTGACATTCCATTGAAGAACCAAGTCATCAAGCTGAAAATTCCTGTTACTTTCTCTTTTATCAAATAGGTATTTCATCTTCTTCTATAACTTGATGTTTTCCTTTTGACTATCTTTTATAATTTCATCTAGTTCTACTAGTTGCATCATTCTATCTTGCATAGGCTCAGAAACATCTAGCTCCTCATCCTGAATAAACTTGTACACTGGAAGAAAATTATTCACACACCTTCTAGATTGAATACCATATATTAGATCAAAGGGAGACTTCCTTGTTGCCTTTTTCATAGTGATCCTATCATCCCATAAAGCAAGTTTCAGCTTTGAATGCCAAGTTCTTTTATTTTTCTCAATGGTATTTTTAGGATTTTGAAGATACTTTTGTTAGTGGATTCTGCCTACCCATTGGCTTGGGGATTATATGGGGAAGAATATGACATCCTAATTCCATATTCATCACAAAAATATTTAAGTTCATCTAACCTAAAACACATAGCATTGTCCATTATCAATTTTATAGGGACACTACTCTGGTCAGAATATTCTCCATCAGAAAATCAGTAACTACCTTACTAGTTTCCTTCTTTGTAGGAATAACCTCTATCCATTTTGTGAAATAATCTGTAGCAACTAGTATCCAACTATGTCCACCACTAGATTTTTTTGAGAACTCTCCAATGAATTCAATCCCCCACATGGTAAAAGGTGCCTCAACAACTATAGGGTTTAGCAATAGAGTGCCTAAAAATTTCCACTTGTTTGAAAAAATTTGACAGGGTTCACATTTTCTATCAAAGGCATGAGCATCTTTGAATAAACAAGGCCAATAATACCTAGCCATTCAAATATTATGAGCAATAGTTTTGGCAGAGTAATTTCCACCACACACACAAACATGCTTTTCTGCTAATACCTTTTTAGATTGACCTTGATCTAAACATAGAAAAAGTATACCTTTTGTATCTTTCCAATATAGATCTCCTTGTACTAATGTGTACCTTTGAACTTTCAACTTGAGAGTTCTTTTCTGATTATCAGTCATATCCTTAGGGTACATGGCACTTTTGAGATAGTACATGATATCAGCATAATAGGGTTATCTTTCATTACTAGTCACTATTGAATCTTGCACTTTTGTATTATTTATTTGAATGAAGTCCAAATTATCTTCAGTCATTAACTTTTTAGACCTTTTCCTCTTACTAATTCGGTAATGTGGATTTCCAAATTAAATTATTGAATCCTATTGATCTATTTACATCGTTTACCAATAACTTCTGACTGAGTAAGAATATCCTTAATTGCTACATGAGGTACATATGCATTCAATTTTGCACAAACCAAATAAGGTCTGAATGAATTTACTTCTTTAACAAAGGCATAAGCTTTTTTCTCCAACATCTCATTGTTCAATTTTGTAGCTTGGAGGGATTTTCTAAATATTGTAATGGGATGATCATAACCCTCCTCATCTTTATATAGTAATAGATCATCAATTGTATGAAAAGATGCAAAATAAAATAATGAGAATGGATTACTATAATCAGGAGGCCTTAAAACATGTGCTTGTTGAACTGCCTTTTCGATCTTCTCAAAAGTAAATTGTGCTTCTTCATCCCATTTAAACTTTGCATCCTTTTTCAATAACTTAATGATAGGTTTTACAATCTCTACAAAGTTAGCAATAAAAATTCTTACACAATTAATCTTTCCTAAACAAGATTGTATACCCCTTTGATATTCTTTGGAGAAATGACCTTCTAAATTACTTATATACTCTCTAGGTCAATTCTTACTTCTTTTGACACTATATGTCCCAACAACTTTCCTTCTATTACTGCAAACTAAAATTTTCTAGGATTAAGAGAAACACCATATTCCAAAGACTTATTAAAAATTACTTCTAATTTTCCAAAATGGTCCTTTTCTTTCTTGGAATATTATATCAATTCATCTTGATATATTACCATGAATAAGTCAATAAATTCTTTGAATGCAACATGCATGGCTCTCTGGAATGTTTCCCCTACATTTATAAGACCAAGTGGCATTCTAATGTACACATATGTCCTCCATGGAGTAGTAAATGTAGTTTTAAATTGTTCTAATTATTTTACTAATACCTAGTTGTAGCCTGAAAAACCATCCATCATTGACAATAGCTCGCAACCAGTAAATTTGTGCAACATTGCCTCCATGTTAGGCAAAGAGTAATTATACTTTAGAGATGCAATATTTAAGTTTCTAAAATTGACACAAAGCCTTATATCACCATTCTTTTTCCTTACTGAAACTAGATTAGAGACCCAAGTTGAATATCTTATGGGTTGAATAATCCCTGCATCCCTTAACTTCATTAATTCTTGTTGCATTTTGGGATCCAATAATGGGTTGATTGGTCTCTTCTTTTGTTTGAATGGCTTAGCATCTTGTTTGAGTGGGATTTCATGTTGAAAAATGTCTTCCCTATAGGCTTTCAAATCCTCATAAGACCAAGAAAAAACATGCTTATTTTTCCTTAACAAATTTATCAAATTTGATCTAACGTGGGAATCTAACCCTTTTCCAATATATACATTTTTAGGTATGGTTTCTGATCCTAGATTTACTTCCTCCAAATCCTCAATTTTAGCATTACTCATTTTTGATAAATGATCATCTTGATTATTGAACAATGCTTCTAATTCTATCCACCCTTTAGGAATCTGATTACAACTCAACTGAACAACCTCATTTCCCAAAACAATGTCCTTGCCATCAATCACCTCTACTGAAGAGGTACAATCTAAATGCTAGTCTTCATAATGTTCAAGGCACTGAATAAATCTGAGAATATCTTGGTCATCCTCAAAAACTTGCCATTTGTAAATATTATCAGGGACAACCGGTCTACTCTTAACTTCCACTATTGATACCCCACTTAAAGTCAAATCACCATTCTTTAAAGCAACATTAGCTAGAAAATCTGCCATGATTGTTTTTGATCTCTCTATCCATTTATTGTTAAAGGCATCAAACATTTCAATCTAATTCCAAATAGCATGTTTGTACATTTTCAATCTATCATTTTTATAGCATATTTGGATCTAACTTGTGCTACAACAAGCTCAGAATAACCATAAAATTGTAAACATTTAATTCCATGCTTAGTAGAAATATTTAACCCCAAAGACAAGGCTTCATATTCAACAGTATTATTTGTACACTAAAATGTTAACAATAAAGAATTTGAATGTTGTACCTGATGGAGAAATAAATAGAACAGTAGCTCTTGATCCCTCTTTGGAACAGGCTCCATCAAAGTACATCTGCCATAAACTACCCAGTTGTGTATTCATCGCTTCAATTAATGAATCAACTCTTTTGCATTGTGGAATAGTCTTCCTTACTGTGAAGTTTTCCATGTCTATGTCCACACAACAATTAATGCCAGTATTTTCATTTATTTCAATCATATGAGTAGTCCTACTTTCCTGGGACACCTTGACATTATTACTATCACTATTGAAAGTAGCAAAAGATAAATCACATTGAATACTTCCACCCATTGAAGCACTCCATTTTCTTGATAGAAACATGCCATAATGAGGTGGAATATCAACAACCAATACACTCATTATTAACAATGTGTCATGACATATTGCTAACCTATAAAGAAAAGCTTCAATAGTACCAATAATAGGGATTTATCTAGAGTGCATTTCCCGACATCTTCCATGAGGAGTGTCTACTTGTAATCCCATTGAACTCATTATTTATGTAGGCATAACAATGTTAGATGCTTCAGAATCTATCATACAATTTTTAAGCACCCTACCATTAATAACCAGAGTTAAGAAAAATAGGTCAATAACTCTTGAGGAAGTATTTTTATTTAAATAAATTTGAGGGATTTCTGAAATCATTCCTTCAGGCTCTTTTCCCTTGCTACTAGACTTCTTTTCAACACCTTCTAGTTTATGGAATTTTATTAGAGAAACACTATTTATCACTGTAAGGACCTTTTCCTTATGTTCCTTAATTCTCATCATTTCAAAAATGGAACCTTAGCAGTCATTTGTGACAAACATTGACACATATCAACAGGAGTGTATTTTACATCAGAGGACTTTTGTTTTTCAACAATAATATTATTATCCTCAACTTGAATGTTCAGAGTTGACTCTTCCTTCTTTGATTTCTTATTTTCAACCTTAGGAGGGGAAGAACTTGTTTCTGATACTTTGGCCTTTCCCTCATATATAATGTTTGAGGAACCTGACGTGTAGGACATAGTGCAAACCAAAGAGACTATTAAAGAGAAAACCAAGAGAAAAAAACTGAAAGACAGTCAAATGATTTCAGATCATAACAGACCGACAGAAACTGAGAGTCAGTTGCAGCCCCCAAAAATTGGATTTGACTTCCATGTCATATAAAGTAGTCTTATTCTATTTATAGAATCTTGATTTTTTTAAAAACGATTTCTTTAGCGACAAGAAACATGAATGTAAGTGATTTAATTAGTCTAACTGATTTAAAACACATAGACTAGGAGATCAAGGTAAAACTTGTAAACTTGATCTTAGAGTTAACATTATTTTTCGTGAAACTTGATGATGTTAATCCATATTATAAATAGATGATGCAATCATTGATTATAAATGTGTGAATATGAAAGAGAGGATGAATGAAGCCTACGAGCACATCTATGGATCGGATAGAAAGTTTCAAGAACCTAAACAACAAAAGGTGAATCTGGTTAGCAAGAACAAAGAACAGAAGCTACCGAGAATCAAAGGTATTACTCAATCACATTAGGTGATAATATTATTCATGTAAACTAAAATGGATCTATATCAATAGTAGAAGATTGCATTTACCAGTTCAAATTGTAATTTTCTATCATTCTAACAAGTAAAGAAAAGTGTAAAAAATCCTTTCAAGGAAGGTGGATTTAACAGTCCAACTACAAATCTCTTAACCGAGTGCGCACTCAATAGTGTTGCTAAAGATTTTAACCGAGTAGACTTTAACAGGTCTCCACAGATACTCTTAACTAGGTAGATCATCATAAGTGATTAAATTTTAATCCTTAGCCAACCCCTTCCAATTTACAGATAGTGAAGATTTTGTGGGTGTCATCCCCATCATAGTTTTTACTTCCTAACAAGAGTTTTTTGAGATATCATATCATGTGTTATGTGTCAATTACCTTCATGAATGTTTCTATGATTGTTCACATGTATGTTAAGTTTATGAATTGATATCACTCACATCAAGATAGTATAGATCAGATGAATAGATATACAATTTCTTACATAAAGGTTAATTGATTAAAGGATACAAAGGTTTTAGAGGTACTGATTCACCCCTCCCCTCTCAATACACACTTCCCATTAATTCCAACAAGAACTTCATATGGTGTTCAAAGACTATGTGCCTCATGGTCCCTAGAAATTAGATTATGGTGTAGATACTCCCTTTTCTCTTGCAAGTTGTTCAACAAGTGGGATATTATTAGGAAAATGCATCGTAACCTTTCATTTACATTGGGTTACCATTTTTACTTATCTTATATTTATTTGAGCATTTATTTTCCCTATTATTTATCTGAAGGCTTAATTGAGTTAGATAAGAATCCCAGTAAATTTTGTTGAAAGATAATCCCTAGTTTTGAAGATATTAAACTTTTTGTTTTTGGAAATTTCCAAAACAAAATAATTCAAGTTTGGAGGATATAGAGGCACCGAAAGAAGTTGAAAAGGTGGTTAAACAACATAGCATTTAGAAGTTGATGTTAGAATAACTGAGAGGGGGGGTGGTGAATCAGTTAGAATCAGTTTTCTCCCAAACTATCCTACAGTCCCAAATTCCTCCAGATGTATATAAAAACAAATTCAAACATATAATTCAACTCGGTGAAAAAGTATTCTGTAATCTCAAAATTTATTTAATAATGTTTACTGAGTGTCAGTAAATTAATATTGTGATTACCGAGCTAGGTCAATAAAGTAAAGTGTAAAGTAAAATAACAATCCACAACATTCATGCATATTGACACATAGATTTTTAATGTGGAAACCCTACTAAGGGAAAAACCACCTGGGACCGATAACCCAAAATATTTTCACTCTTCTAAAGTGAGCTCAGTGAAGAGTCAACCATGTTAAAGGTTATAATGTACACTATTAAATGTGAACTGGTTAGAGGATTTAAAACTAACAGTTCTATCTTGACCATGCATTCACTATGGGGTCAACAAGAAAACACTCAACATTCATTAGAATGTCATAATAAAGACTTTCACCATCCTACTCGGTTAAGAGATTTATCTGTAACAATGGTTAAATTGATAGAGTAATGATCTGATTCAAATACAACTTTGTTTTGAATATTTTAAGATCTATGCTAAGTATATAATACCTCTTATCAATTTGGTCACTTTAGTTCATCTTATACTTCATACTTTTTCTACTCGGTAATGCTCTTTCCTCTATTTTCTCGGTGATGTCTGCAGAAAAATACTTGGTTTTGTCTTTAACCAATTTGATCAGTCATGTATAAAATTTGCATGTGTACATCAGGTGTGAAGTGTGATTCATAATGAATCTCTTTTCTCTTATATAGACATCATAGATCATTTAATTTCCATCTTTCAAATTTCGTCGCTTAATCTCCATCATTGATTTTCCTGCTTAAAACATCCTCGGCAGTTGTGTTAAAAACACATTTCAATCTTTGTCGTTTGGTCTTCATTGAATTTTCATAAATGTTTGAGAAAATAAAAAAATTCATGTTTTACCTTGAAATCATCAATTTCCATCTCAACATTTTAGTCAGCCTCGGTTTGATTAAATTTCTCAGTCAATAGTTGTGTCTGTAATCCCTTGCTTGGTCATCACTGTGCTCAGTATACATTATGTTTTGCTCGGTTTTCACTGTCTCTCAATGTATACAGAACTCTTCATTTTCTGACCACATAAACATTGTTTGTTCTAGTTATTCAATTCATAACAAATTTTTTCTACCATAATGATACTCAAATAAGTTTACATCAATGACAATACATTAACTGATAATGTTTATCATCACATCTGCAACTTAGTTGATTATCAAGAAATGACTTCAAACATACAATCAATTATAGTTCATCAATATCTCCCTTTGGAAATGATGGAAACACAATATGAAATATGGAATATAAAAATTCCATACAAAAAATACCAAACTTATGTTCTACAACTGTAACAATTTTGTAGCTCTCCCTAGCTTGAATATATAAAACATATACCAGCACAAAAACTCACCATGCAGACTCTGTTGGAAAGTGACAATGCAAGCAATTGTTATTTTTTCATTGATGTCAAACCTTAATTGGTAAGACTATTATTATCTATTTGAGTACCATATCTATTGTTGATGAAGAAGATTTAACAAGAAGACCAAGTGAATGGTTGAGTTAAGGCAATTCAAAGGGTACTTGATCTTTTGGCACTCTGGAAAAGTAATTTGTTGTTTATCTTTCAAAGACAAGTTTACTAGTTGTTCTATGCCGAGAAAAGTTGCTTGTGCCGAGTAAAGTTGCTTGTGACGAGAAAAAAGTTGCTCAATGCTGAGAACCATTGAAATTGCCGAGTGAAAATAGTAATGTTGTCCGACTTACAGTAATTGGATTAATGATGAGATTTGAGATGTCTGGCCGACTTAGTTGACTTTATTGGGATATGTAATGTTAATTAAAGATTGATCCACATCATTTAATGTATGGGTAACCATAATTAATGCATGGTTTCAATATTTAATTAGAGACTACTTTAGAGAAGTAAATGTAATGCTAAGATGGAATGATCCATTGGATCTGACCTAACCTAAGATCTACGATCTTGTTTAAGCGGAAAAAGATTTATCTAACCTAAAAAGAGAGGTATATAATAACCTCAGGGGTTATTCATTGTGTGTGGATGAATGTATGTGTATGCAAAAGGTTTGCATAGTTGATTTACTGTTTGGCATGATCTAGCAGAAAAGGAAAAAGGCAAAAGCAGAAAGTTGCATATGTGATTGCTTGATGGATTTCCAAGTAGATCAGAAGGTTGAAATGATAATGCAGGATATCCTGTAAGTTAACATCAAAGCTGTAATTGGATCTAAATTGTAAAGTAAGTTATATGTACCAGATCACAACTGCTGATTACTTTCTTACAATTGTATCAGTCAAATCCTTTAACAAGGTTGACTTAATAGTCATTTGTATAAATCCTCTAACAAGGTGACATTCAGATTGGAATGTTCTAAGTCCTCTAACAAGGCCACTCTTGATAGGGTGATTAAATCCTTTAACCAGGTCACACCTAGTAGTGTGTTATTGTAACCTTTAACAGGGTTGGCTCCTCACAGGGCATCACTCCAGAAGAGTGAAAAATTAGTAGCATGTTACTGGTGGTTTTTCCCATATTGGGTTTCCATGTTAAATACTTGTGTCAACTTGTGTGAATTCTTATGGTTTGCTTTACTGTTATGTTACTACAAGCTAATTTCAATTGACAGTAAACTGCATGATTAAAATTGTTGATTTATGCTACTGCTGTCGAGTAGATCTGAAGTACAGAAAGTTTTATTTTCTACATCTAGACTCGAGGATAACTGATTCACCCCTCCCCTCTCAGTTATTCTAAATTCATTCTAACAATTGGCATTAGGGCATTGGTCTCTTGAAAATAGTTTTAAGGTACTTGGAGTGAAAAGAATAAGATGTATAAGGAGGTTCCCAAGCTGAACAAAGATAACTTCCCTGCATGGTAGAGCTTAATGAAGCTACATTTGGCTGGTATTGGAGATGATGCTAAGTGACTTATTGAAAATTCCTATATACCACCTTCTACTCTTCTCTCAGTTGTACAATAAGAGAAAAGCAAGAGCAAAATCAAGCAATGTTGGAGATAGCCTCCTCATTGAGCTATTCAGAGTTTGATGATATAAAGAACTGCATAAATGCAAAAGAGATGTGGGAAAAAATTGCAAATGTCTATGGTGGAGACACAAATGTGTTAAGAGATAAATTAGAAAGTCTAAGAGGTAAGTTTGATGAGATGAAAATGCAAGAAGGTGAAAATGTTATTCAGTACTATGGTAGAATAAAAGAAGTTGTAAATGCCATTAGAGGGGCTAATGGAACTA
>MU226249.1:4234433-4253188 GCA_018584345.1 Thuja plicata
TAGCAGACATATTCACAAAAGCACTACCCAAGGATGCTCATGAGTATCTACGAGGTAAATTGGGGGTGATTCCCCTAACTGAGGCTAATTAAGTTTTGTATGGTACTATTGCATCAAATATTTTATTTAGAATATCTGACACATTGATGCACAGTAAGTCACACTTGAGGATGCTAGACTAAAGTTGTGAAGATGGACAAGGACAGAAAATAAAAATTAGTCATACTGAAGATGACAGGATTAGCATGATACTGAAGATCTACATGATAAAGATATTGATGTCTTTGGCATTGTTGTCAAAGAGGGAGAGATTACCTATAAAGAGGAAGAGATTGTCAAGAAAGAGAGATTACAAAGAGGGAAAGATTACATAGAGGTAGAAGTTACTATTGAAAACATTGAAGTGATTATCTACTCAGAGGGAGTCTACAGATGATTAGACACAATTGATTATAGTATGATTACAAACACAGAGGGAGAAATGTTTTTACAGATAAGAATCATAATGAAGCTAAAGACATTAATAAAGATTCATTCATATCAAGGAACACAGGTGAATTTTTGGATTGGTTGGTAACTATGCTTGATAAATCATTGTTTTAATATTTTGTGTTGCCATCAATGCCAAAGAGGGAGATTGTTGGAAAGTGACAATGCAAGCAATTGTTATTTTGACATTGATGTCAAACCTTAATTGGTGAGACTATTGTTATCTATTTGAGTACCATATCTATTGTTGATGAAGAAGATTTAACAAGAAGACCAAGTGAATGATTGATTTAAGGCAATTCAAAGGGTACTTTATCAGTTGGCACTCTGGCAAAGTAATTTGTTGTTTATCTTTCAAAGATAGTTTTTTTGGTTGTTTTGTGCCGAACAAAGTTGCTTGTGCCGAGTAAAGATGCTTGTGATGAGAAAAAGGTTTCTCAATTCCGAGCACCATTGAAATTGTCGAGTGAAAATAGTAATGTTGGCCGACTTACAGTAATTGGATTAATGATGAGATTTGAGATCTCTGGCTGACTTAGTTGATTTTATTGGGATATGTAATGTTAATTAAAGATTGATCCACATCATTTAATGTATGGATAACTATAATTAATGCATGGTTTCAAGATTTAATAAGAGACTACTTTGGAGAAGTAAATGTAATGCTAAGATGGAATGATCCATTGGATCTGACCTAACCTAAGATCTATGATCTTGTTTAAGTGGAAAAATATTTATCTGATCTAGATAGAGAGGTATATTATAACCTCAGGGGTTATTCATTATGTGTGGATGAATGTATGTGTATGCAAAAGGTTTGCATAGTTGATTTACTGTTTGGCATGATCTAGTAGAAAAGGCAAAAGGCAGAAGTAGAAAGTTGCATATGTGATTGCTTGATAAATTTCCAAGCAATCAGAAGGTTGAAATGACAATGCAGGCTATTCAGTAAGTTAACATCAGAGCTGTAATTGGATCTGAATTGCAAATTATGTTGTATGTACCAGATCACAACTTCTGATTACTTTCTTACCATTGTATCAATTAAATCCTTTAACAAGGTTGACTTAACAGTCATTTGTATAAATCCTCTAACAAAGTGACATTCAGATTGGAATGTTATAAGTCCTCTAACAAGGCCACTCCTGACAGGGTGATTAAATCCTTTAACCAGGTCACACCTAGCAGTGTGTTATTGTAACCTTTAACAGGGTTGGCTCCTCACAGGGCATCACTCCAAAAGAGTGAAAACTTGGTAGCATGTTACTGGTGGTTTTTTCCATATTGGGTTTCCACGTTAAATACTTGTGTCAACTTGTGTGAATGCTTATGTTTTGCTTTACTGTTATGTTACTACAAGCTAATTTCAATTGATAGTAAACTGAATGATTAAAGTTGTTGATTTATGCTACTGCTTTCGAGTAGATCTGAAGTACATAAAGTTTTATTTGCTACATCTAGACCTGAGGATAACTGATTCACCCTTCCCCTCTCAGTTATTCTAAATTCATTCTAACAGACTCTCCCTATAGTTTTGACTTTTCTTCTCTTGAATCTCTCTGTAGATTAGATATGTCTCTCCCTTTTTCTTTTCTCCCTTTAGTGGATAGATATTTCATTGATCAACTCTCTCCCTTTATATTTCATCGATCAACTCTCTCCCTTTGAAAACAATGCCAAAAATAAATATGCAGCTCTTTAGTAGCCAAAAAAAATATCTCTATTGTTCAGTGCAGTGGTACCTTTCAGTGTACTAGTATGTATGTGTCATTCTAGTTCATCTTTGCATCAACATGATTGATATTTTGATTTCATGTAGGTTGATGGAACCTCCTAATCAGCTTAGTTACAAATAGACAAGGGACGAACCCCTAGTCTACCCCTCAAGTACTCAAATGTATCCTTCAATAAGGGTTTGGTGAATATGTCTACAAGTTGTTCTTTTGATTATGCATATTCCAGTATTACTTGTTTGGCTTGTACTTGTTCCCTCAAGTAGTGATATTTTATAGATATGTTCTTTGTCTTTGCATGCATCTCAAGATTCTTTGAAATATTAATAGCACTTGTGTTATCACAGTAAATTACCACTAGGTCAATGATCTCTTTATTCATTCCTTTCAAAAAATATTTGATCCATGCTATGTTCAAACAGTTTGCAGTAGCAACAACATACTCTGCTTTTTCATTTGATTGAGATATGCATCCTTACTTCTTTCTTATCCAAGTAACTAATCTTTCTCCAATAAAGAATACTCTACCAATAGTGCTCTTTCTATCATCTATGTTTATAGCCAAATCAACATCAGTATAAACTTTTAGTTTGAACTTTCCTTCTCTTTTGTACCAAATCCCATTATCCTCAGTATTCTTCAGATATCTAAAAATTATTTTTACAACAATCATGTGTGATTCTCTGGGATTAGCAGAAAATCTTGCAACTATTCCAACTGTGTGTTCTATGTCATTTCTTGCGTGTACAACATACATCAATTTACCAATCATAGATCTATACAGAGTTTGATTTACCTCAGGTGTCTTGTCTTCTTTTGTCAGTTTGCATCTTTTCACCATAGGTGTTCCGACTGGTTTAGATTCTTCCATTCTAAATGTCTTAAGTACTTCCTTGATGTATTTTGTTTGAGTAATATAGATACCTGCAGTTTGTTGTAAAATTTACAATCCAAGAAAAAAATTGATCTCTCCAAACATTGACATTTAAAATTCTTTTCTCATTTCATCAGCAAATGAAGTGCAAAGGTTATCATTACCTCCAAATATAATATCATCAACAAATATTTCATCAATAAGGGTCTTATCATCACTTTCATCTTTCAAATACAAATTTTTGTTATCACTTGTTCTAATAAATCCAATACTTATAAGATATGAATGTAATCTTTCATACCATACTCTCGGTGCTTGTTTCAATCTATATAAAGATTTGTGTAACTTACATACCATGTTTGTCTGATCAGGATCAACAAATCCTTTAGGTTGTTCAATGTATACCTCTTCTTCCAGTATTCCATTCAAAAATATAGACTTAACATCCATCTAATATACTCTGAATCTTTTATATGCAGCGTATACAGGTAGTATTCTTACTCCTTCAAGTCTAGCAACAGCTAAAAAAGTTTCTCCGTAGTCAATTCCTTCTTCTTTTGCATACCCTTTGCAAACTAATCTTGCTTTATTTATGATTACATCCCCATTCTCATTCAATTTGTTTATGAGTATCCATTTGGTGCCAATGATATTTTTATCACTTGGTCTTGGTACTAATGTCCATGTCTTATTTTTCTATATCTACTCAATTTACTCATTCATAGCATTAATCCAGTCTTCATTTTCTAATGCATCTCTAATATCCTTAGGCTCAAATTCACAAATTAAACAAGTGTTATCTCTTAACTCACTTCTTGTCATCATGCCTACTCTTTTGTCTCCAATAATCTGATTTTTTCGATGATGTCTTCTCACATATTTAGCAACTACAGGTTCAATTCTTTCTTCTTCATTATCTTCTCTTGTAGGCTCATTGTGTTCTGGTTCATGATGTTTAGTTTCATCATTTTCTTAATTCTTGGTCTGTGCTACCTGTTGCCCTGTGACATTACCCTATTGCACGGTAACGTTATGCATCTGAATTAGTACAGTATCAAGTTCATCCAAGTAGAAAAATCTAGAATGTAATCTTCCAGTTCTTTCATGCTTTCCTCATCATTTTGCTCAGCAAATTCATCAACTTTCACATTTGCACTCTCAATGATTTTTCTAGATGTCTTGTTCAAAAATTTGTAAGCTTTACTCTTAGTAGAATATCCAAGAAATATTCCTTCATCACTTTTTGAATCAAATTTACCATTTCGATCATCTTTTAAAATATAACACCAACTACCAAATATTCTAAAATAGCTCACATTAGGTATATAACCATACCATATCTCATAACGTGTTTTGTTTGAATCTTTCTTCAGCTATACTCAGTTCAGTGTGTAAACAACTGTGCTCACTACTTCTCTCCAGTATGTTTTTGCAACACTCTTTTCAATCATCAGTGTTCTGGCACAATCAATAATTGATCTATTCCTTCTTTCAACAATTTCATTCTGCTGTGGTGTCCTTGGTGCAGTCTTTTGAATCCATACTCATTAAAAAATTTAGTGAACTCATCAGAAATAAATTAACCTCCTCTATCAGATCTCAAACCCTCTAGATCTCTACCAGTTTCTTTCTCTACTTTAGCTTTGTACCATTTAAACATCTTAAATGCTTCAGTTTTTTCTTTTACAAACATGACAGTCATCATCCTAGAGTGGTCATCAACAAATAAAATAGCGTAGGTGTCCCCATAATAGCTGTGTGTTCTTATTGGTACACATAGGTCTATATGAACTAACTCCAAAATGTCATTAGATGAAAATTCTTTCTTTTGAAACTAGATTTTGACATCTTTCCCATTTGACAATTTTTGCACATTACATGGTCTGGTTTAGATAAGCTCGGTAAGCCTCTAAATTTTCTTTTATTTCTAATACTAACCATGTTGTCAAGATTTACATGACAAAGTCTTTTATGCCATAAAAATATATCTTCATTCTTTTCCAATAAGCAAGTAGTTTCAGCAGTGCCAAGGTAGAATAGGTTACCTTTAGATTTTTCACCAGTTCTGATCAACTTTCCTGTTCCATCATAGATTCTATCTTTTCTATTTTCAAATGCGACTCCGTGACCTATGTTATTCAACTGTAAAACACTCAACAAGTTTTAATTAATTCCTTTTATCCAATATGCATTCTCACACTTGATTTGATTGTTCGACATAATCTAGTACCTTTCCTTTCACTTGACAAGGTGTATCATTTCCCATTCTTATAGATCCACCATCATAATATTTAATAAATTCAAGTTTTCCTTTATCTCTAGTCATGTGATGTGTACAACCACTATCAATAACACAAATGTCATGCTTACTAACTTTAGAAATAAGTGTTGTTTCTACATACCTTTCATCTTCATCTAAATCATCTTTTAAAGCTACAAACACTGTCTCAATATCTTCATCATTGTCAAAACCACTGTCATTATCTTTCTCTTCAACAATGTAACACGCCTTCTTGCCTTTATCTTTGTAATCTTGATCATCTCTTCTATCATACTATCGGTTTCTTCTGTAGTATCGGTCATCCTTTCTGTCATTAGATCTATTATTTCTATTATCATTCTTTTTGTTAGGGCATCTTGTAGAAAAATGGCCAATCTCTTTACAGTTAAAATATATCAAAGGTAGTTTACCTTTATATCTTCCTTTACCTTTGTGCAATCTTCTAACCATTAAAGCTTCAAGTTCATCAAGTTCCTTGTCATCAATATCACTACCACTATTATTTCTGATTATGTTTTTTCTACTAGATTTACCAATTTTCAAAGTTGACATAAATGTGGATTCCATACATGGTACAATACTGTTGTAAAAGTTATTCAGCTCAAAATAAATCAATCTTCCAACAATACTATCAACAATAATATTATTTCCAGGTGCTTCTATCATTTGATGTATTGCAGAGACTCTTATAGAATAAATAGGCAATAGAGTTCAAAGAATCTTACTCACAATTGTGTCTTCATCAATGATTCCACCTGATCCTCGAATAGCATTCACAAATTCCTTATGTCAGGTATTGTACTGTGTTATGTTCTCTCCTTCTATCATTCTCATGTCATCATAATTTCCTCAAAGACTTTCAACTTTGGCTCCTAGTACATTTACATCTCCTCCATAAAATAGTTTAATCAGGTCCCACATTTGCTTGGCAGTTGTACATGTCTTGACATCCTCAAATTTAGAATCAGTAAGTGAAGAAGAAATCTCAAGGTCATGATAAGGTTATGTTCATGTTTCTCTTTCATCTGATTAACAGTCAAAGGTTTAGAGGGTAGAATGAATTCATTATCTAGATAATCTACAATGTTGTCTCCAATCCCTGATAGGTATAGTCTCATTCTTATTTTCCATGTTGAGAAGTTATCCTTGTTCAGCTTTGGTGTGTCTCTCTTATACATCTTGTGATCTTTAACTTAAGTCCTTCAAAACTTTCTTCTAAGCATTGTATGTTTTGATACCAATTGTTAGAATAACTGAGAGGGGGGTGAATCAGTTAGAATAAGTTTTCTCCCAAATTATCCTACAGTCCCAAATTCCTCCAGATGTATATAAAAAAAAATTCAAACATATAATTCAACTCAGTGTTCAAATGTATTCTGTAATCTCAAACTTTAGTGAATAGTGTTTACCGAGTGTCAATAAATTAATATTGTGATTACCAATCTAGGTCAATAAAATAAAGTATAAAGTAAAATAACAATCCACAACATTCATGCATATCGATACATATATTTTTAACATGGAAACCATGATAAGGGAAAAACCACCTAGGACCAGTAACCCAAAATATTTTAACTCTTCTAAAGTGAGCTTGGTGAAGAGCCAACCTTGTTAAAGGTTACAATGCACACTATTAAATGTGACCTGGTTAGAGGATTTAAAACTAATGCAATTCTCTCTTGACAATGAATTCACTATGGGGTCACCAATAAAACACTCAACATTCATTATAATGTCATAATAAAGAATTTCACTGTCCTACTCGGTAAAGAGATTTATCTATAACAATGGTTAAATTGATACAATAATGATTTGATTCAAATACAACTCTACAAATTTTTAGATCTATGCTAAGTACATAATACCTCTGATCAATTTGGTCACTTAAGTTCATCTCATACTTCATACTTGTTCTACTCGGTAACGCTCTTTCCTCTATTTGCTTGGTGATGTCTGCAGAAAAATGCTCGGTTATGTCTTTAACAGTTTGATCAGTCATGCATAAACTTTACATGTGTGCATCAGGTGTGAAGTGTGATTCATAATTAATCTCTTGTCTCTTAAATAGACATCATAGCTCATTTAATTTCCATCCTTCAAATTTTTCCACTTAATCTCCATCATTGATTTTCTCGCTTACAACATCCCCGACAGTTGTGTTAAAAACATGTTTAAATCTTTGTCGTCCGATCTTCATTGAATTTTCATAACCATTTGATCAAATAACAAACTTTATCTTTTACCTCAAAATCATCAATTGCCAGATCAGCATTTTAGTCGACCTCAATTTGATTAAATTGCCCGGTCAATAGTTGTGTCGGCAATCCCTTGCTCGGTTATCACTGTGCTCGGTATACACTATGTTTTGCTTGATTTTCACTGTCTCTCAGTGTATACAGAACTCTTCATTTACCAACCATATAAACATTAGTTGTTCCAATTCTTCAATTCATAACAAATGTTTTCGACCATAATGATACTCAAATAAGTTGACATCAATGACAATATATTAACTAATAATGTTTATCATCACATGTGGAACTCGGTTGATTATCTACAAATGACTTCAAACATACAATCAGTTGTAGTTCATCAGTTGATAAATCACGTTGTGAGAATTTTGACGCTTCAAAGAGTTTGATAATTGGATACCCAATTCAAAATTTATGGCCTGTGAAAGCTTGGTATCCTAAAATAAGAAATGTAAAAATGCGTTAAACACATAAATGAGCTATAAAAGGGAGTTATACATGTTGTGTGCATTGAAACATCATAGGGAATCTTTGATTGGAGATAATATGGGCACCACTTTATAAGTGATTTTAGCCCATAGTTCTGTAATATTGTTTGATGATTTCATGTATTTTTTCTCCTATATATTAGGTGTGTGAGATAGAGGGGATGCATACGAGTCTTAGTACTATTTAGTTACATCTAGATCATTTGTTGGTGATACTCCTAAGAGAATATTCCTTTGTAAGTATCTAGTAATTTGATATAGACTACAAATTAATGTATTAGACAGTTTTTGGAGTGTGAGTTTTTTTTTCTCTTCAAAGCGTTTTCCCAACATAAATTAATATGTTATGTTGTGCATATTATTTTATGTTATTTATGTTAAGTTTTTGTAATTGTTATACATATATGAGACTTTTTTTACATTACACTCTCCTCAAGGTTAGTGTAGGAAGTTGTTCTACTACATCACTTCCTTAAATTATCCTTATTAGAGTTTAGTGTTTGGAACTCTATCATAGAGGGTTATAATCATCTTGTTTATCTTCCTATAGATGTTGTAGAGACTTGGGCATATGAAAATAATTGCATGTCAAGAAATACATTTTTTAATGGACTTCCAGATATATAACTTGTAAAGATGATGCATTGAACTACTACTAAATAAATTTGGGATATGATCAATGACATATATGAAAGTGATAGTAAAGTGAAAAAAATGGAGATGCAAAATTTTAGAACAAGATTTGAGACTTTGTGGATGGTTGAAGATGAAGACTTTACTAACTACATGCTCCAAATAGATTAAGTATTGAATGATAGTAGAGGTATTGGTAGAGAAACAAAAGAAGATGAAGTTGTGAAAAAGATTCTCAAATCTCTTCCAAAAAGCTATAATTCGATATGGTTTTTTCCATTAAAGAAATAAATGAGATGGATAAATATAAATTGAATAATTTTATGGTGTTTTAACTACATATGAAAGGATAGAGTTTTAAAAGGATGCTCCTAAGAGGGAGACAACATTCAAAGTTGGTAAAAAGGAAGAGTATGATGTTGACCAACTTGATAGCTTCAAAGCTGATGAAGCATACTTTGTAAGATGGTTAAATAAAGACACTCACAAATTCAAATGTAAGTTACTTTTCAAATATTTGAAGTATCGTATAATTAGTAATTGTTCTTCTAAATTTCCTTATAAAGAATTAGAATATATTAGAAAAAGAGAGAAGTTAAAAAGAAGTCTTAATTCCAAAGATAATATTTGTTCCTCAAAAGATGAAGGTCAAAATGATTTTGATGATGAAACATTATTTATGGCAATAAAATTTGATAAGGAGGATGATGTCAAGAATTTTAAGATGTCTAGCACACTACAAGATGATAAAGTGAGTGAAGAATAAATGATTGTATGAACTTCCTTTCATGAAAAAGAGGAAGAAAATGCTTGGGTAATTGGTAGTAGATGTTTTCATCACATGACCAGTAATAAAGAAAAGTTTATAAATCTCAAGAAGTGTAATGGAGGATCAATAATGTTTAGTGGTGAATAATCTACCTCGACCTATAGAAAGGGCACAATAACAATTGATGGGAAGAAAAAAATAAATGATTTTGTTTACATAAAAGGTGTTGATCCCTAAGAGGCTCACATCTAAATAAGGACAGTTGGGAAGTTTCACAAGAGTGGAATAAATTATGCCCTATGAAATAACCTCTAGGATTTTAGAAGTTGGCTCTTCATAAATGGGTTTATAGGAAAGGGGAAGGAAGATTAAACACAAAAGATCAGGTGATGTGTCAAAGATTTTGAAACCCTTTATATTTCCCCTGAGAAATAACAAGAACATATAACCCCAAGATACAAGCACAAAACACAATAGACTCTTCATTATTGGAAAGAGAAAAAAAAATTCTAAATTCAAAGAAATATAGAGAAAACTATTTAGATCTTCCTGTGATAAGAACTTACTAAGGCTCGCAGGAGATGTTCTTATTATCTCACTAAAAAGGTCATTCTGTGAGAATGTTTCTCACCAAAATGGCATAGTATAACCTTAGATTATAAATATTGAAAGAGTATAACACATGGATTATTAAATTGTGCATCTATGATGAAATTATAAAATCGTGAAATAAAAATTGATAGCTACCTTCATATAGAATTGGCACAATGCATTAAAATCATCCAAAAAATAGAAGTAAATGCACATAAGAAGAAAACAAGGCACAATCTGATATGTCTTCTTCTATTGATTAAGTGAAAATATAAGGCTAAGGTATGAGAAATGAGACTCTAACTATCTCTAATTATTCTTCTTTTAAAGACTAGTGAAAAAAAACTTCAAAACCAAAAAGATCCTCTATTAAAATGTTTCTGAAGGCTTATATAGAAAGAATTCCTTGAACTGAATCTCAAAAGTGCAACTAAAAAAGGGTCTCTACAAATGTGCCATGTGGAGATCTCATCTTGGCATTTGTTATACTTGTCTTGGCATGCTAATTTCTGCATCATCACTCTTATTTCACATGCACAACATGGATGCCACCTGTACCTTTCTCAACTTCCTCACCATAATGAGGGAATAAATTCCAACTCCACTCCCAAAAGATTAGTCCCTTTTGATGCATGCACATAGGTTGAATTTTAAAATCAAAACTACCTCAGGATACCCCACTGGATTGTGGTACCTTTCCTTGAAATACATGGGCCCCACAAGTCTATTGACCAGCTCACCCGCAGGTCAAACATGTGGCACACTGATAGGATTTTTGGAGCTTTCCTTCCTTTTGAGCCTTCCAAAACTCTGTGGTGTCGATACATGGTAATCGATACCATAAGTGCCCTTTGAAAGGAGAAAAAATGAAGAAATAGGGTTCACAAACTTGGTAAAAACTGTGTCATTTTGGAATTTGGTTACCCCAACTTCCTAGGATCATAACTTGTAGCTCATTCTTAAGAATTTAGAACAACATACACCATTGGAAAGGTCTTTAAGATATCTAAAACTAGTCCCTTAAAACCATGCCTTAGACAACTCATGATTAGGGTCATCAGATAGTTTTGACCCAAAATTTCTCTCTAAAGACCTCCAAAAATGTACATTTCTAAAACATAAAAAAAAATACTCAAAAATAGGATTTTTTATTTTCCTCAATTTTTCTCAATATGTCACTTCTCCACTACGTCAAATCTCATTTAGAATTCGTTGGATGAAGGTTGTAGTAGATAACATCTACAAAAGGATTGAAATATAATCTTCTTAGTGCTCGCAAAATATGTAGCTATACTTATAGTGTCACATTTTATTTCAAAGGTTGCGAAATTATAAAAGGAAGTTCAAGAAAACTCATAGTAGAAGGAAAAAGGATTGATGGTAATATCCATCAGCTTAAGGAAACTACAGGAAGGAATTTTTAAATGGCACAAACACGTGGTATTTGGTTATGGCACAAAAGTATGGGTCACATCAACTTTAATGATATGGTAAAGGTTAGTTCTATAGAAGTGGTAAGGGATATGTCAACGATCATCAAGCCCTCAAGAATTTTATGAAAGGAATGTTAAGTGGGAAAGTAGACAATAACAAAATTCAAGAGAAAGGAGTGTTTCTCTATAAAAACTTTGGGTTTGGCATATACTAATCTCTATGGACCTCCTAGAGAAAATGGACTTGGTGGTGAAAGGTGCTTTATGTTTCTTATTGACAATTATTCTAGGTTGACTTGGTTTACTTTCTTCAGATAAAAATTAAAATCTCTATAAAGGTTTAAGGTATTGAAATCTTTGGTTAAGAATGAAGTTGATGCTAAGATTAAATGCTCGAGGTCTAATAGAGGATATTAATTTACTTCAAATGAGTTTGAAAAATATTATAAAGATCATGGTGTTAGGAGACATCAACCTGCCCCTAGAACCCCGCAAATAAATGTGATGTTTGAATGGAAGAATAGAACCGTTTAGGAAATGACAAGAATGATTATGAAATATGTAAATCTTCCTAACGTGTATTTGAAAGAATTTGTACACACTTCAGTCTATATTCTAAACATAAGACAATTTCATGGGTCATTAGCTCATAGGGTGTCTAAATGATATTGATGTTGATTGATTTATCTTTCATTGTTGCTAATTTAAGTTACATGTTTCGGTATTAATGTAAAGAGATTAAGTATTTTTAGAGATTGATTCAACCCCCTCTTAGTCTTCAGGTGTGTTTAATAATATGTATATGAACAGACTCAACGCACATATGCACATGTCCTTTACTTTTTTTTAGATTATATTTTCTATCCATGTGATATATGTAATTTTCTATCATAGCTGTTAATTTTATAAAAAAAAATATATTCATATCTATAGTACCATATTTATATTCATATTCTAATTCAATGCAAATAATATAAAATTATTCTCTAATATATTTTATAAAATACAGAATTTATATTTTCATATATATTAAGGTTAGTTATAGATCTATATAGATTAAACAATTAGATTGTGTGTATGCTATTATATAGTCATATTAATCTAAAGCACATATGATATTTTTACACATATTAATGATATCTGTGAGGGTAGATTTATGTTAATATGTTTTTAATCATATACTTTTATTTTGCATTATTTCACCTTTTCTTTATATATCTTTTATCACACCGTCATAATTTTATGTATATTTAAGTCCATCACCTTCTTCATCTACCTCACTTTAAAGACTAAGTCTTCAATCAAAACTATGCCTCTTCTCTTCTTGATGATAGATCATTAAGTATCATTAAAGAAAAGTATACATAATTGAATTAGAAAATACTTTTACATAACTTCTTAGATTATAATAAACTCACATCAACTAATTATAATTTGAGAGTCAATCAATTACGACAATAAATATTTGATATATCATATGTTATAGAATGAAAAGGAGTTGATAACATTCAACCTTTATGACCTCTAAAGTCTAAGAATTCAACTAGATGCTTCACCCATATAGATACAAAACACTAACACAACCCTAAAGAATAGGTGTTCATTACAGGAATTATAGCATTGGACTCCAGCTCTGTTCAATGAAAAGACAATCCAAGGGATAAAAATACACTCTCCTAGGTTTCCTTGGAAGAAGCCCACCTTCTGCAAATTATTTGCCTGGCTCACACTATGTACTCTAGTCAAACAACGTATTGTCCATTTCCTTTTCCACCTTATAATTTAATCATACCTGCTGGCAAATATATTCATGTTTCCACAACCGTAGTCTGCAGCCACTGATTCAGTCTGCCCACAAAAAGCCTCGCTTGAATCATGGAATACATTTTGTGATCCCTTAAAATGGGCGTGGCTTGATATGATATCTGTTTTTCACTGCTACATGAAAGCAACAGTCTATCTAATTCGCTTACAAGATTTGAATGTGAATCAATAAGGATTCTTCTGCATGCAAACCTCTAAATGTTTCCTCGCAGTCAGGTGTTCAGAAATGGATTTTGTAATCAATCTTGGGGGATGTTATGCAGTCTACAGTGTACCATAATTCGACCACTTTATTAAAGAATAGAACAAGGAAATGTTGACTGTCTTTTAGAAACTGTTATACCTGCCATTGCCATAATACCCATAATAATGCCTGTCATTATGATGTCATCATGACTCTGAGTTGAAACCCTAAAATTCAAAGGTGGCAGAAAAGAATGATCCGGAAACCCAGTTAAAACACTTACCTCTGTATTGTATACCAGATTATTCAGTTCATTCATGAACAGTTCATTCAAGAATGGCCTCTACTGCAGTACTAGGGGTCAGGGTTCATCAGTAGTGAAGTACTGCAGACATTGCATTAGGGAATTATAGTAAGACCATCGTTGTCAGATGGGTAAACAATAAAAACCAACCTTGAAACTAGTTTTGAAAGCATCGTAAGATCATATTTGTCACTTGGGCGTGCAATTAAAACCCACATTCAAACAAGATTTGATAGTAAGACCATATTTGTCAGTTGGGTAAGCAATAAAAACCCAACTCCAAACAGGATTTGAATGTATAGTAAGAACATATTTGTCAATTCGGTAAGTAATGAAAACTCACCTTCAAACATGATTGAGAGAACGAAAAGGCATGGTTACCCATTTAATAAAATGTCCATTTAATGGAGTACTACAGATATTGCATTAGGGAAGTATAGTAAGACCATAGTTCTCAGTTGGATAACGATAAAAACCCACCTTCAAATAAGATTTGAAAGTATTGAAGGCCATAATTGTGAGTTGGGTAAGTAATTAAACCCCCCCCTTCAAACAAGACTTGAAACTTATTGAAAAGGCATGGTTACCCATTGAATGAAATTCCTAGTTGAGATACGTGCCCTGAGATCCCTGAGATTTTAAGTTGTAATGCAAGATTTGAAGTGATTGAGAAGCCATGGTTACCCATTTAATGAAATACCCAGTTGAGATATGTACCCTGAGATTATTCAAGTTTGCAAGTATTCTGATCACTTCTGACATTGTGCCATTGACATCAGCTCTGCAAAACAAACCCAAGAAGAAAATGCCGGGGAAGGAAATCCCTCATCATGTATAAAGTCATTGCAAGTTCGATGTAATAAATTCAAGTAAAATTTCATGACAAGATTGTACAGTTCTAATCTACACGATTGCACTCTGCTTTGATATGACAATACAGAAATGAACCAAATGCGCATGTTTGGATCAATCAAGCCCTTGATAAGACAATACAGAAGTGAATGAATGCCCAACAGTAATATGCCAACGGTATGTTGGTAGCAAAGCTCTATTTGTGTATTGAGCAGGTTTAAAATCTGCTTTTGGGCATTACAAAACATGCAGAACAATAGAATGTATCTCATATATGTCATCTTTGGAATGCGAGAAGTACTGTACTATACAGGCAAAGTATATTGGAAAATTCTAGTGTTTTTTATAGAGAATTTGCTTTTTCCATTCCCAGTCTCTATGCAACAAAGCAAAGATTGCCAATAAGAGGTGAATAGCAGCTTTAAATCTATTCTTGGCAAAGCTTATGAACGTGAGTGAATCATTGTCGAATACTTAACAAACTTAGTAGCAAGAAAAAGGTAGTAGGATACTCTAAGAAACTTAGTCAATCAACTCAGTACAAAGGGATTCCCCGTGAAACCTAGCTAATCATCATTTCAATAAAATATTGACAGTTTGAATTCCTTTCAGAACATTATTCGCATTCAAAATGTTTTGACTTTTCTAGCAGTACTGATTCTATCCCGAATAGGTTTGTAAGCTTGTTAAATACAGTTCAATTTATATACATTGCTATTGATTTTGTATATTTTTTTGATGGTGAGACAATGGGACAACTTAATTGTGATTGATTTCATAATGGTTTTGTAATTGTTATGAATTCTTTATGCACAGAATGTGTAATTATTACAAATAAATTTATATAGTAGTTGTAAGTATTGTCATTTTCATATGTTCTTGTTATTTGAGCATAATTCTATTTACGGGTATAATTTGAGTTGGTTTAGTGGTAGAGAACATGAAAGAGAGGTCACAAGCTCAAATTCTTCTCGGGGATATGTATGTCTTGTTTGTAGCACAATTAGATGCCTCTTATAAGGAGTATAGGGTAGTCTCATATTGTTGTCACCATATGTAGACCCAATAATATATGGGTGGTATTGTGGACCCTAAAAGGACATTTCCTTCCTTTCTTTTTTCCCCTTAAAATTAACATATCATCAATTATTTATTGAGTAATTTCTTCTATAATTGAATAATTAAATCCTTATTTATCCAATTTGTAATTTCTTATTAGATAGATAATATTTTAATATTTAATTAATTAAGTCATTATTCATCATTATTCTCTCATATCACATTTATAGCTTAAAATAGTTTAGTCTACAAAAATATTTATTTATTAAGTCCCCCTATATTCACCCAAACAAGAAAAAAAATTACCTATCTATTTTGTTTATTTCCTCCACTTCCAATTAAGTGGGCTAAATTCAATTGGCCCTTTAATTGCTCACTTGCACATGCCAAATACTTGTCAAATCCCTTCATATCATACACATTCCTCCAAGGTCTACAAAAGTATGGGTCCCGTTTGCATAAGAAATAGGATTGTGTACATGTCACATGGAACAAAGTATCTTGTCATGTCCCTTAAAGGTACTCCCAAGTACTCAATAAATCTTGGCCATACACATTTTCCAAGGAAATTCCCCTTCAACATTGGCCCCCTCTACATAAAACACCCATATGAGGATGCTTATCCACCTTGAACCCTCCTTTAGCCATTCAATCCTTGGGAAATAGATCCATATTTAACCCCATCCTAAACCATATTGAGAAATTTTATGAAATGTAACTTTATTTAATTGAGAAGATAGCTCACATATGACCAAATCTACTAGTCTTGAACACAAACACCTTACCATAGTACGAAATGGGTTATTTTTGTGATCTATTTACATGTTTTGACCTTCTTTACCAACCTTTAAGCTTAATGTAAGCATTGAATTTAATTGTGAGTAAATGGTTTAATTTATTTAGTTTATTTGTATGCTCCAATTTTTATATACACAACTTTATTGTGTATAATGGGATGCTACATCCTTATTCTAACATTTTCATTTTATCTCTAGGCTATTTTGTGATCACAAGTTATAGTTCAACATGTGCATTTATAGTATATGTTTTTTTTCTTGTCATATTTTTACCCTTCTAACTCTTACATTTCTAATAAGGGACATCTTTTATAGGATTTTATGTTATCCATTTGGCTCCTAAATTAAATTCATTGGAGCATATAAAATTACATATAAGAAACCAACAAATTTCATAAACTTGATAGAGACAAAAAATAACCAAACAACTATTAAATTCAATTATTAAAATGTGAAACATACAAAAGTACAATAGAGGTCTTCCATATAAAGGAAAGAATGAGAAAGTAGGACTACAAATTTGACTAAACCTCCAAAATATGACATATTTGCACTCTCTTAAGACAAGTTTGAGGATAAGTGTATGAATATGAGATGAGATAAAAGTTTAAATATCCTCTAGTGAGGAGGTTAAGTAGTAGAACAACTTCCTATGCTAATATTGAGAGGACGGTATTACAAATCTTTACAACAATTACAAAAACATAACAAAATAAACATAAATAACATGTATACAATAATACAATGATTTACATAGGGAAAACTATTTTGGGAGGTAAAAACCACACTGCAAAATTTTCTAAATTCATTATTTAGAAATCAATAAAAATAAATTAATATACTTGTAGATAGAGCTTCTTATATAGGATTATCACCAATGGAGATCTAGGGGCAACTCAATAGTTATTAGGCTCTTAGAATACCTCACAAAGAATCGTACAAGCATAATAAAAAGAAGTTTCAAAAGATGAAACTATCAAACATTATTACAAAACTATGGCCTAAAACCACCCTACAATATGAACAAAATATCCACCATTGGACTTGTTACCTAATGATAAATGGTCATGCTTCATAATGAAAATATATGTATGAAATTTTTTTAGGTCACTACACACAAAGACCCTGTCAGGACACGCTATCCCCTGGACCCCCAACTGATCATGTGATTGAGGCTAGCAAGGGGGAACCCCTTGCAACTTCCAAGTTAGGCGTGACACAAGCAAACCCATTAGTCAGGGGCGAGCCTTGAACCCCCATTACATAAGTATCACTAATAACATTTTTATTATTGCAAGGTTGAGAAAAAAAATTCATAGCACATCTAAGTGATTTTTAAGTATAATATGAACATTTCAACTTGTTGCTAAAGTGCATTTTATACTAAAACTCAGCTTAAGGTCATACTTTGTGAGGAAAATAATCACTAAAAATTCTAGTGCATCCTTGCAACATGGCATGGGGTGCAAGCACAAAGTTGAGTGCCAATTCCGCGGAAGTCTGTGGCAAAAAAAAATTGGCAAATAGAAACAGGCACCTGTATTTTAAGAAACGGGCACCCGTTATGGTTCGGGTGCCCGAGCCATAAATGTAAAATGGGCACCCATTTCAAAAACGGGCACCCGTGCCCAAATGGGCACCCGTTTTGTAAAACTATTTAAAATTTATTTTAAACTGTTTTGCAAGTCATTTTCACAACTTGCAAAATGTGATTACCTTTTGCTCAAGATAGGTGCCCATTTTTTAGAGCTACCACCGACCCCCCTGCTGTCGTTTTCCTGACTACGGGTACATATTATTGTTTTTTATTTGTTTATTATTGTTTTTTTTATTAAAAATATTTTTTATTGTTGTTTTTAATTAGTTTAAAGTTAAAAAATGTACATTATGTTTATTGTTTACTGTTTAATGTTTAAAGTTTTTTTTAAATAGGATTAAAATAAATTGTTCTATTTAGTTTTAAATTTTAATTTGTAAATTATTTTAGAAAACTAAGTTGAAAACTTATTTAATCCTAGGTAGAAAACTAAAACCTAAACCAAACGACAACTGAAACAAGAAACCCTAGGTAGAAAAATAAAACCTAAACACAACTAAAACAATATTGTAAACCCTAGGTCTAGAAAATAAACAATAAACTCTCTCTCTCTCTCTCTCTCTCTCTCTCTCTCTCTCTCTCTCTCTCTCTCTCT
>MU226249.1:4302131-4316173 GCA_018584345.1 Thuja plicata
TTCTGCCAAAAGACTTTCATTGCATCAACTGTCTGAAGATGCGCGCATAAAGCATATGTCAATTTCTCCATTTTTATCAGATCCATGCAAGGACCTTGATCATATGTCTGTATGGTGTTATCAATATGTTTTTTGTTCTCATTAAGAACTACTAGAGATGGCGCAAGTGCATTCCTCAACTAAGTTTGTCTTATTTTGATCTTGCTAATTTCCAGTTTTGCCTTCTCAATTTTGTCCAACTGACCTTGATAGACATTATTGCATATGTTCATATCTTGCGTGGAGTTTTCAACTGATTTCCTTATGTTATCTATCATTTCTTTTGCTTTTCTATCTTTTTAGTGTGCTCAGAGGTGAGCTTCACTCTTTCCATGCAATTTGCAATAACCTTCTTGCCTTTTGCTGCCAACTCTTTAAGTATAGATTGCCCAATTTTTAGGGAGTTCAGATCTAAGGTAAATTTCTTTACCAATTCATTTAGTCTCTCCTTCTTGTATTCATTTTCTACAATCTTAGTAGCTAATTCTACTAAGCTAGTGAAATGTGTTTTGAAGTTTGTCAGTATGCTATCCACATGTTCAACTGTTTGAACTTTAGCAACTTTCTTATCAACAGGAACTAATTCATTCAAAATGTTTATTGATTCCACAAAATGAGGGTTCCTCATCACATGTTTCTCTTTTGCAAAATCCATGGCAAGGACGCTGATCTTGATAAGGTCTTCTTCTTCCCATGCATCTAAACTTGGTGAGTTGGGAGTTAACCTTGACAAAAATGAGGTGGATGGTTGAGTGGATGGTGAGAAAATAGTATTCTGACTTGTGTCTACACATTCACTTTTGACATGAATTTCCTTTATGGGTGTCTCATTATCTTGAGTATCTTTCTCCTTATCCAAGTCTATTGGATCAATGATAGGAACTTCATCCTGTTGTAGAGTTGTCTCATCAGTGTTCATTTCCTCGATGTTTACAAATGCTTCATCAAATTTATCCATATCATTATCAGAAGCTGTCATAGATATCTTTACATCATCAATCACTATAGTGTCCTTTGTATCTTTAGTTGTCTCAGAGGCTATTGAAATTGAGGGCACTGAATCCTGTGGACCTATCATAGGTGCTGCCTGAATTATTGGTTTTGAAGCTTGTTTAGGAGGTACTTGAGTTTCCTTTTTAGGCATCATTGTTGGATACATCTATCTATCCATAAAGGCTTGTGCAAATGCCTTTTCAGTCTCCTTTCCAACCTGCTCATACTCTTTGTTCATAATCTAAAGAGTTCTTGTCTTACTAAGGAGATGAGGCTTCACCAGATCTAACAGAATAGCCTTCTCATCATGTAAACAAATAGGAAGAAGATTATCCAATGTTTCTTCTCTTATCCTCATGTCTTCCTCAATTGCATGTCTTTTCATTATCTCCAACAAGTTCCATAACTGATCCAGTATTACTATCTTGAGTTCGAGAATTGTCTTTTTGAACTTGATCATGTGAGATATGATCATAGAGTGTATCTCTGTTTTGTCAATTTCTTGATACTTGTCATAGAATTTTGATAATTTATCTAATCTCCCTTCATAAACAATCTTGTTTCTCAAAATATTTAGACTAGGTCTAAATCCTACCTCAGGAGGAGTTTGAATATTCTTAGATTTGCTCCAAGTGTTCCTTGAGGATGGGTGATTTGTAGCTGCTTGCTTCCTTCCTCTAGGTTTCTTGCTAGGTATAGAAGGTGGAGATGTATCTAGATCAATTTTGGTAGTAGGCACAGTGGTACTCTCCTCATTTTTCTTCTGCTTCTTCTTCTGAGTGTTATCAGTCTTCTCAAGTTTAACTTGTGCATGAATCTGTTCAAGTTCTTTAAAAATTTTGGCTTCTTTTGCCTTATCCAAATCTTCTTGTGTGATTCCATGCTTTTTTAGACTGTTGGATGTCATTTTGGATGCTTTCCTTTTGTTAACAGCAAGTTGTAGTTCAATATCTACTTCATCGGTCTTTTCTCTGTAAGTGCCCCATCTAGGTTCGTTAGGGTCTTTGGGTGCTGACAATAAGACTTGTGCATATCATTCTTACACATGGTCTTCTACTTCATACCCTAATGAATGAATCCACTTAATTCTAGGCTCAACAGCCTCCATGCATGTGCAATCTGTCTCTACCATAAAGCATATTGTATCCTTGTATTTGTCAACTATCTTCGCAGATAGTCTGAACATGTTCTGCATTTTGACCCTGAATATTTTTATATCCATATTCATTGCATCTCTTGCACTATTGTCTATTGTGGCTTTAAGAGATATCTGAGTCATTGTAGGTTTTCCTTTGTCTAGATAAAGGTCTGCAACCCATATTGTCCTAGTCAACATTATTGTCAACATTATTGTCCTTCTTAACTTCAACCCATATTTTGTTTGAATCTTCATTTGCTGAGACAAACTTGACTTCTCCTTTCTCTTCAAATAATGAATTTTTAGGATCCTCTTGTTTCTGAGTTTTGGATCTGCAAAACCTTGTGATATGTCCAACCTTTCCACATGTGTGAAAAATGATAGGAGGTTTGATGTTCTTGCTCATCATGCTGCACTGCTTTGCTGTGTGTCCATTGTAGTTGCATATCTGACATGTAATGTTTTGCAAATTTATTGAGAGTTGATTTCTTTGATTGTTTTGATTCATACTTCTGTGATTCTACTAATGTTGATTCTTATGACTTGTTCTGAAATGTATATCCCTATGACCAAACTTATTACAGGAGTAACAATAACCTTTAAAAGGTCTTACCTCTTTGCAATCTCTTGCCAAATGCCCATGTTTATTTCATGCATAACAAGTTCTGTTAACTTGCTTGATTTCTCTTTTACATGGTTTAGATATAACCTCTATAGTATCTTCAACTTTCTTAGCTTCTGAAGATGCTTCAAGTGTTTTATTTTTTCTCTCTTGTGATGATTTGATTTCATCATGTGCTGTACTAAATCCAAGACTAGTAGTGTTCCCTTTTTGCCTTTGTGCATTGAGCTGGGATTGAATCAAATCAGAACTTGTGTGAAGTTTATCAATCTTAGCTTTTTCTTCTATTAATTCAGATTCCAACTTCTTCTTTATGTTTTCCAATTCTAGAACTTTCATGTTTGCCTGCAAAAGTTCATCTTCCAATTGTTTGCTTTCTTTGATCTTGTCTTCAATTGTGTTCTGGCTATCTGTAAGTTGTTCCTCTAGATCTTCAAGTTTATCCTTTAGAGATTTATTCTCTTCATTAAGCTTTTTGACCATTTGTCCAAGATCACTTGTAGAACAATCTTTCAGATCTTTTCTTAGCCTTTTAATAAGTATTTGAGAGCCATCATTTTTCAATCTTAGTTCTTCATTTTCCTTCTCAAATCTATCAAGATCTTCAAGAGTTACTGCAAGATTCTTTTTCAAATGTTTTGCTTCAGCTGAGTCCATCATCTCCTCAAGTGGTTAAGCTTTCTTTTAGAGGACTAGAGCTCTGATACCAATTGTTAGAAACACTGAGAGGGGGGGTGAATCAGTGTTTATCTATTAATTATATTTTAGCCAATTAAACATATATCAAATGTGCATCCAAAGAAACATAACACATGATATGATTATGGAGAACCTTGATCAGAGGAAAACTCTGGTGGGGATTAGTACCCACAAATATTGTATTAGGTATAATGAACCTATTAAAGTTCCTTTGCCCTGTTAGAAGCAGTCTTTACAATTTAAGTACAATGACCTGGTTAAAGGTCTGACCCTGTTAGGAGTCTTTTACAAAACCCTGTTAAAGGTATATGGCTCACTGCCTAGGCTCACTACCCAATAAGATGAAGGGTACAACCTTTTGAAATATGATATGCACTATATCAAAATGAACTATTGTGATGACACTGTTGTCTGTTCAGTTTCATGTATGCGTGAATGCTCTTTCTCTCTTAAAGAGCTATATCATGTACTGACTTCATAGTACCGTCCCTCTGTAACTTCCTCTTACACAATAATTGACACTTGTAACTAACATTACATTACATACTTATATGTTTACAATTGAATAGGCGCGACCCAAAATATAACACTAGTTGGCCTTTAAACCAAAATATACAACGCTTTCGAACAAGTCAGCCTAAGCGTGTTTACTACAACATTAATTACATTAATACAAAATTATAACTAAAGGCGCTTAGCCATTACATTACAAAATCATTCACGCTGATCAAAACTGTAGTTGACTTCCATGCTCTATTTCCTAGACTGCAAGTCTATGATCTACCTGTAACTTTTCCGTACTGATGTTCTGTACTCTACGTGTCTAGATATAGCATGTATATACACCATAGAGTATATACCTAAGCACACATGCTCTGGTGTGATCTCTAACATGTGTGCTGATGTACTAATCTCTGTATGTGTCTGTCTGCCCTATTTTCACACATAGTCATTTTGTCTTTCATAATAGAACTTAAGTATGACTTTGTTGCCATGATTGACAACACAAAATGAGTCATGCTTCCTCATGAATTCAACTTGCCAACAGAACTATGAATAAAAAAGAACCAAAAAATAATAATAAAATGATATTAATGATTTATGTAAACTCCAGGTAGTAGAATGCCTTCAAGTATCCTACACATATGAAGAAGTAGAAAAATGACTTTGCGATACTAATAATAGAAAAAAAGAGGTTAAAATCTGAGTTCATTAGTCAAAGATTTCAATGTTTCACATGCATGTCCATGTATAACACTATGGTCTCGTGTAAATCATGAACATAAAGAACCTAAAAATAATGATTACACAACTTTATGGTTTAGCTTACCTCAATGCAATCAAAATCCTTCAAGTTAACTACACACATGGAGAAGAGAAAAAATACTTAGTGTTTTTTGGAACTTTTCCTTAGTAAAATCTCTACATTGGTGTTTACACCTCCACAACAACCAAGGTAGATAGATAAAAAAGAGATGGTGTGTGCGCTTATTCTAAGTGCATTTAGAGATTAAAAAAATTTATGATAAAATAGAATAAATTGATAACAAATGTGATAAACCCATAAGGTACTTGGGAGTAAAATAAAGTAGAATGATATTGCCTAATAGGCTTACAAATCCAAAGATATAAATAAGAGAGCTAGTTGAAAAAAACTTGTAAAATATTGAATAGTGTTGTTTGTGAGCATGAGAGTGAAAGAGAGCTATAGAGAAGGAAAATCAAACCAATATGAAGGGTTATTAAACTCCTTAAGGTCTCAAACCCTAGAAATTTCCACTCATAGAAATTTTTTGAAATACTATGACCTTTGAGTTTACTCAAAATAGAAGGTAAAACTAGATGCAAATGATTTATACTATCAAACAAAATTTTTTAGTTCATAGAAGATAAAAATATAGTTTACAAGTATCTTTTAGATATCTCCATATGTAATATATTTTCCTAAGATGATAAAGCAGAACACAAGAATTTTAGGTAGACAAAGTGTTGAGTACCATACCATAAAATACCAAATAAAGTATATTGGAAAATTGTAGAGTTTTTTCATAGAGAATTTTCTTTTTCCATTCCCAGTCTCTATGCAACAAAGCAAATATTGCCTTATGTTTTCCAATAAGAGGTGAATATCATCTTTAAATCTATTCTTGGAAAAGCTTATGAACATGAGTGAATTATTGTCAAATACTTAACAAACTTAGTAGAAAGAAAAAAGGTAGTAGGATACTCTAAGAAACTTAGTCAATCAACCCAGTAGAAAGGATCCCCCGTGAAACCTAGCTAATCAGATTTTCAATAAAATATTGACAGCTTGAATTCCTTTAAGCACATTAGTTGTATTCAAAATGATTTGACTTTTCTAGAAGTATTGATTGTATCCTGAATAAGTTTGTAAGCTTTTTAAATACAGTTCAATTTATATACATTGCTATTGATTTTGTATATTGTGATGGTGAGACAATGGGACAATTTAATTGTGACTCATTTCATAATGGTTGTGTAATTGTTATGAGTTCTTTATGCACTGAACATTGTGTAATTATTACAAACAAATTTATCTAGTGGTTGTAAGTATTTTCATTTTCATATGTGTTGGAAAAATGGTCAGCGCTCCCTTGGGGATTTGTTACATGGTTTATTCACCTTCTGTGGATTCTATAAGTCTAGTGGTTGTATCAGGCATTAACAGTTTGAGATTTTGGTACAACGACAACCACCCAATCTAACAAGTGGTATCAGAGCTTGGTCATAGGTTTGAACCCCCTCAGGTAACGCTGAGGGTGAGATTGTTCAAAAAATGGTCAGTGCTCCCCTCGGTATTTGTGACATGGTTTAACAACCTCCTATGGATTTTATAAGTCTAGTGGTTGCATCGGGCATTAACAGATCGATCTTTTGGTGCAACAACAATCAAACTTGTAACAATATTCCCTTGTTATTTGGGCATAATTTTACTTACGGGTACAATATGAGTTGGCTTAGTGGTAGATAACTTGAAGGAGAAGTCACAAGCTCAAATCCTACTGGGAGTTATGTATGTCTCATTTGTAGTACAATTAGGTGTCTCCCATAAGGAGTATAAGGTAGTCTCATATTGTTGTCACCATATGTAGACCCAATAATATATATGAGTGGTATTGTGGACTATAAAAGGAACTTTGCTTTCCTTTTTTTCCTTAAAATTAACATATCATAAATTATCTATTAATTTGAGTCATTTCTTCTATAATTGAATAATTAAATTCTTATTTATCCAATTTGTAATCTATTATTAGTTAGATAATATTTTAATATATAATTAAAAAATTCATTATTCATAATTATTCTCTCATGCCCCATTTCTATCATAAAATACTTTAGTCTAAAAATATTTATTTATTAATTCCCCCTATCTTCATCCAAACTAGAAAAATTAATACCTATCTATTTTGTTATTCCTCCACTTCCCATTAAGTGGGATATGTAAGGAAACTCAGGTGCGGAAACAACTTCCTACACTAATCTCTATAGGAAAGTATTGTGAAAATCTTTTTAAATTCTTACAATTTCAGATTCATTAACTACTTTAACAATGATATTGCAGCCACATACAATGCATACAGAAAATAGAGAATGACACAATGATTTACCCTAGGGAAAACCTTTCGGTAAAAAACCCCAGCACTCCAAAACCTGCACAATGTATTATCTTCAACACAACGGTTACAACACACTTGCAATGCAAGTTCTTTCAAGAGACAATCAACACACACAAACAAATCTAGTAGCTCCAGATTATACCAACAATACACTCTTTTTTGTATCCTTTTTTGTAACCCTAAAAATGCTTATATCATGCGCTTTCCTTTTTAGGGCAACTTCCAAAGATAGCCGCATTAGGGTTTTACCATTCTCCAAGAAAATAGGAACCCCATGATTGTGGAAGAGTGTAAAGTACTCAACTTTATCAGTTGCCACATGTCTTGCATGTCTTCACCTATCATTGAAATCTCCTAGAAATAGCTCTTACGTGTCATAGGAATCCCTCATAACCATTTCAGCCATGATCTCCTTACACACCATTCAAAATGCCGACACATCAAGTGGAGTGACACATCAACATGCCGACTAGACATGTACACTCACACTTAATTACATTATTTGCAAGAAAATACATTTTACAAAACAAATAATAAGAATAGGAATTATCCAAGGTTGAGACACCTTATTCCTAACAGGATAAACTCAATTGGCCCTCTAATTTCTAACTTTCACATGCCAAATACTTATCAAATCCCTTCATATCATACACATTCCTCCAAGGTGTGCAAAAGTATGGGTCCTCTTTGCATAGGAAATAGGATTTTGTACATGTTACATGGAACAAATTATCTTGTCATGTCCCTTAAGGGTACTCCCAAGTACTCAATAAATCTTGGCTATCCACACTTTCCAAGGAAATTCCCCTTCAACATTGGCCCCCTCTACATAAAATAACCATATGAGGATGCTTATCCACCTTGCACCCTCCTTTAGCCATTCAATCCTTGGGAAACAAATCCATTTTTAACCCCATCCTAAGCCATATTGAGAACTTTTATGAAATCTAACTTTATTTCATTGAGAAGATAGATCACATATGACCAAACCTACTAATGTTGAACACAAACACCTCACCATAGTACAAAATTGGTTATTTTTGTGAGTTATTTACATGTTTTGACCTACTTTACCAAGTTACCAACATTTAAGCTTAATGTAAGAATTCAATTTAATTGTGAATAAATGGTTTAATTTATTTAGTTTAATTGTATGCTCCAATTTTTATATACAAGTCTTTATTGTGTATAATGGGATGCTATATTCTTATTTTAATCTTTTCATTTTATCTCTAGGCTATTTTGTGATCACAAGTTATAGTTTAACATGTGCATTTATAGTATATGTTTTGTTTCTTGTCATATTTTCACCCTTCTAACTCTTACTTTTCTAATAAGGGATACCTTTTATAGGATTTTATGTTATCCATTTGGCTCTTAAATTAAATTCATTGGAGAATTTAAAATTACATATAAGAAATCAACAACTTTCACAAACTTGATCTAGACAAAAAAAATAACCAAACAACTATTGAATTCAATTATTAAAATGTGAAGCATACAAAAGTACAATAGAGTTCTTCCATATAAAGGAAAGCATGAGAAGGTAGGACTAACAATTTAACTACGCCTCCAAAAGATGACATATTTGCACTCTCTTAAGACAAGTTTGAGGATAAGTGTGTAAATATGCGATTAGATAAAAGTTTAAATATCCTCGTGTAAGGAAGTTAAGTAGAAGAACAACTTCCTATGCTAATATTGAGAGGGCAGTATTATAGATCTTTATAACAATTATACAAACATAAGAAAATAAACATAAATAAAATGTATACAATAATACAATGATTTACATGGGGAAAACCATTTTGGGAGAAAAAAAACCACACACAAATTTTCTGAATACATTATTTATAAATCAATAAAAAAATTAATATACTTGTAGATCAAAATTCTTATAATAGTATCACTAATAGAGATCTAGGGGAATCTCAACAACTATTAGGCTCTTATAATACCTCACAATGCATCTTACAATCATAATAAAAAGAAGTTACAAAGCATGAAACTATCAAACATTATTACAAAACTAAGGGCTAAAACCACCCAATAATTGTGCACAAAATATCCACCATTGGACCTGTGACCTAATGATAAATGGTCATGATTCATAATGAAAATATATGTATAAATATTGTTTAGGTCACTACCCACAAAGACCCTCATTAGGGCATGCTATCCCTTGGACCCCCTAGTAATCTCGTGATCGGGGCTAGCAAGGGGGAACCCTTGCAACTCCCAAGTTTGGTGTGACATACACAAACCCATGGTCGAGGGTGACACCCCTAAACCCTTGATAGTCAAGGGCGATCCTTGAACCCCCATTAGTTAAGTATCAATAATAACATTTTTATTATTACAAGGTTGAGACAACTTTTTTCCTAATACATCTAAGTGATTTTTAAGTATAATATGAACATTTCAACTTGTTGCTAAAGTGCATTGTATACTAACACTCACCTTAAGGTCATGCTTTGGGAGTAAGATAATCACTAAAAAATAGTGCATCCTTGAAACATGGAATGATGAGGTACCCATGTAAAAATAAAGACCTCTTATAAATGGAGGAAAGGAGAAAATATAAAGGGAACAAAAAACCACTCTAAAAGATAGAAACTAGAAGGATAAAGAAACCTTCTCAAAAGACATTTCATAAAGATTGAAACACAAAAGTGAAGAGATCCTAAAGAATGTGGAAGTTGTAAATTCTATTGAAGAAGAAGTGATGGTGTCTATTTTCGAATTAACAAAGCTCCAAGTAATATACATTAAGACAAAAGAAATAAAATAGTACATGAATGACATCAAGTACACTAATCAACCATGAAGATACATATGGCTCAAAGTTACACATGCTCTTCAAGGTTGAATATGTTGATAAACTGTGATCAAGAAGTACAAAATTAAAAAAACATGAGTGACCTATTGCACACTACTAAAATCTGAATGATTCTATACATACGTAAGTTATAACCTCTTAAATTACGAATGATATAGGAAATTTAAATCTAAAAAAAGGAAATGTAGGTTCCTTTCAGAGAAAAAATCACTGACTACACTCAATTAAATTTAACTATTTAAAATTCTCAAAGAAAATATATTGTTGAAATTATATGAAAATAGAGAAATATGAATAACTTTATGATACAAACAATTTAAAGAAAACAACACAAACAATAAAGATCTTGTCATGTGGATGTCCATACATAGTACTATCATCTAATATGAACTATGAACCAAAAGCACCAAAAAATAATGAAAATTTATATTAATGCTTTAGCTAAACTCCATGCAATAGAATTCCTTAAAATATCCTACACATATTAAGTAAAAAAGTGACTTTGTGATACTAATAATAGAAAAAAAGGTTAAAATCTGAATTTTTTAGTCAAAGATTTCAATGTTTCACATGCATGTCCATGTATAACACTATTGTCTCATGTAAAACATGAACATAAAATACCTAAAAATAATGATTACACAACTTTATGGTTTAGCTTACCTCAATGCAATCAAAATCCTTCAAGTTAACTATACACATGAAGAAGAGGAAAAATACTTACTGATTTTTTCAGACTTTTCCTTAGTCAAATCTCTACATTGGTGTTTACACCCTCACAACAACCAAGGTATATAGATAAAAATAGAGATAGTATGTGTGCTTATTCTAAGTGCATTTAGAGATTTTAAAAAATTATGATAAAATAAAATAAATTGATAAAAAATGTGATAAACCAATATGGTACTCGGGAGTACAATAAAATAGAATGATATTGGTTAATAGGCTTACAAATCCAAAGATATAAAAAGAGAGTTGGTTGAAAAAATGTTGTAAAATATTGATAGTGTTGTATAGTATTGTTTGTGAGATTGAGAGTGAAAGAGAGCTATAGAGAAGGAAAATCAAACCACTATGAAGGGTGATTAAACTCCTCGAGGTCTCAAACCCTTGAAATTTCCACTCATAGAAAAATTTTGAAATACTATGACCTTTGAGTTTACTCAATAGAAGGGAAAACTAGATGAAAATGATTTATACTATTAAATAAAAATATAGTTTATAATTATCTTTTAGATATCTCCATATGTAATCTATTTGCCTAAGATGATAATTCAAAACACAATAATTTATGTAGACAAAGTGTTTAGTACCATACCATAAAATATCAAATAACCAGTGCTTCATTATGTATACTAAATGTGAGGAAATATTGTTGGAAAATGGTTAGTGCTCCCCTCGGGATTCATGACAAGGGACTAACCACCTCCTATGGATTCTATAAGTCTAGTGGTTGTATTGGGCATTAAAAGGTCGATCTTTTGGTGCAATGGCAACCACACTTATAACAAGTGGTATCATAGCTTGGTCATAGGTTCAAATCCGCTCGAGTAACGTTGAGGTGGAAATTGTTGGAAAATTTTCAGTGCTCCCCTCGAGATTCGTGACAGGGGACTAACCACCTCATGTCGATTCTATAAGTCTAGTGGTTGTATCAAGCATTAAAATGTTGATCTTTTGGTGCAACGGCAACCACACTTGTAACAAATATTCTAAACTAGAAAGCACAAGAAATAAGTAAATGACAGAAACAACAAGAGGAAACAAAGAGATACTTACAAAGGGTGCATGATATGAAGCTTCTAATATAATTAATCCTCTCCTTTTATAGTACCTACACATACAAGACTAAGGACAAAGGGTTGGGGTCATTGGTTTTTTTTTTCATAATCAAACCCCCATTTTTGTGTTTCCATCTCCACATATAATCTAAAAGAAGGCTTGTGACAAAATTATGATAAAATGTACTCAAGAAAGTATAGTGAAATAAACTTCAATATGATAAATTAAAGCCTATAGATTATGTGATTGGATCAAAATGATTTACCCTCCCTTGAACACTAGAAGTTGTGTGGCTTTCTCTAGAATGAGGAATGACAACATCTTCCAAGCTAGGAAAATATTTTCTAGATGGTAATGAAGGCCTAGTAAATTTTGGAAAGGAACTTCCAAAAGCTAGAGATTAATTTAAATAAGTAGGAGAGTTGAAATGAGTAAATAACCAATTTTATAGGAAATACTTCCAAATTATTTCCATAACTTTGAATAATCACTATGATACTACATATATGTCTTTTGGCCAATTTTATAATTATATCAATCAATAGTCCTGTGACAACTCTCATGACTCAAAATGAAAGTCTCTAACATGATATCAAAAGTAATTAAAATGATCTTCGTCCTAGATTTTGAATTACTAATGTTTGTCAATACACCTTTAAAATCAATAACAATTATGCTCAACAATACCACTATCTATATGATCTTGCAAAGAATGTTGTGTATGCACACAATCCTCAGTGTAATTCTTAGGTACTCAATGGTATTTGTAGATCTTTTTTTGCATCATATTGATGAGGGTATGCTCTCTTATCTGGAAATAATTTTTGGAAGGGTCACTAGGTCATCTTTTAATAGTTTTTATTACACACTGAGATAAGAATGAGATAGTTTAATAAACATCTATTCCTATTAGTTTACCTATATCTTTCATTGAGTTTCCTAAGTGGTGGTTATTACATTTTCTAGTTCCTTTTCCTAAACCTACCCGAGAAATATACAACTTAAATGCTATCAAATTTAAAGCTTGAAGTATGAGCTTCAAAGTAAGCCAATGAGTGTCAATAGTCTCTAAGGGTAATGCATAGGATAGAAAAGATAGGATACTTAAGCAAAAAGCTTTTCTCCTTAATTTTTGACTATAAACTATCAATAAATATCCTTTAGAGATCATCATTAGGTAGGGAATAATAGATCTAAGAAACATATTGGTATTGAGAAATGAAATTAGTGACTTTCTCATTGGTCCCTTATATAAAATGAACAAGGTTAGTGATAGTGACTCGGGTACCAATTTTGACTTGAAACATTTGGAGAATTATGTTCACCAGCTAATCAAAGGAAAATATAGAGCTACTAGATAAAGAATAATACCATTCTAATAGTTTCCCCTTGATATGCCAAGAGAATAGCTTATCCAACATATATGATCCTAGTGATGGAAATCACCGCAAAGAATAGTGAAGGAGTTGACATGTAGTTGTGAATCACCATTGTCCTTTAAATTTATCACATTGTATACTCTTAACCTTGGGCTAGGAGAGCATTAAGGATGTGATTTCAAGTGGAATAATACAATAATATGATTTTGGTGAGGACTAATTAGAAGAGTTGGTCAAGTTGGCAAGATAGGACTATAATTGTACTGTATTTTGCAATATACTATTTATGAGTGCATTTCCAAATACCTGAGGTAGAGTAAATTTTTCAATACTAACAAAGACACTAGCAATAGCTACACTAACTACAATAACATGAATAGTGGAAGTAGCCACAAAAGAGCTAAGTAGTGGTGGTATGTTGTGCCCCAAGGGATTCTAAGAAATTTTGATATTAGAACCAACATGATGTTACATTAGTAGCTAGGGGATTGATAGTAGCACCTATATCAGCCATGTGAACTAATACCCCAGAAATAAAAACACATAATTTTAAACTATTGATGTCTAAATGTGTATCCTAAGGTTCAAGAGCAACAAAATTACATGCATCCCTAAAATAATAGTCAAAGTGAAAAGTAGCTCAAGACCCCTATGATTGAGATATGCATATCTCTCAGATTTTTGACAATAGATCCAACTTGGGGAATGAGATTCTCTTGATTAAGGAATGTCTTTAAATCCAATAGGTTCTCCTCCAAATATTGAATTTGATCAAATATGACCAAAATAGCATTGTCATGATCTGTAGGAGGAGATCTAGGTAGGGTATTTGTTAGAGTGATGTTCCTTGATTTCAATTGATTAATATATATATATATATATATATATATATATATATATATATATATATATA
>MU226249.1:4322727-4334655 GCA_018584345.1 Thuja plicata
TCCAAAAAAGACTTCTCTTCACTAGGTGAGCACCAATCTTGAGGGTATTCCACACCATAGAGCCTCTTCCCTCAAGAGGAAACCTGGAAACATCTGAAGGTTCAATGCCAGGTAAATACTTGTGTGACAGGATATGGGCCCAAAGCTGAGACTAATTGGAGCACCAGCACCAATAGAGCTTGGTAGCAAGAGCTTGACTGCACAAGATAGCAGAATGAAGGCTGAGGCCTCCTTCCTTTTTTGGCCTATAGACAGTATCTTAATTGATGAGGCTCCATTTAGAATTTTTCAAATTTCCACTCCAAATAAATTGGTGAGAAAGAGTATCAAATTCCTTAAGAAAATAGGTCAGGGCAGCCTAAACCATGCTTCTATATATAGGAAGGGCCTGAAACATAGATTGCAGGAGAGTCACCTTGCCAATAGTAGAGAGCCACCTATGAGTCCAATAATTGACTTTTTGTGGAAGCTTGTTGAGCAAGCTCTACCAGAAAAGCATGGGTTGTCTTCCCACCACAATAGGGACACCTAAGTAAGTTAGAGGGAGAGACTCAATCTGAAATCTCAAGATATTAGCAATCCTCCGCTGAATAGGCTCAGAAGTGTTGAAGAAAAAAATAAAGGACTTGTGGTCATTGATTTTCTAACTTAAGGCAGCCAAATAAGTATCCAAAGTGAGCCAAAAGGCTTTAGCTTCCCGAATCTGAGCTCTCCCAGCAAGGGTCATATTATCAACAAACTAGAGGTGGGATGGAGTGGGCAGACCATTTCCCCATCGTTAGCCTTGAATCAGATTTTGGGATACATGAGAATTGATAAGTCTACCAAGTCCCTCAACCATAATGATAAACAAATAAGGAGAAAGAGGATCTCCCTGGTGAAGACCCCTAGAGGCCCCAAATAACTTAGACTATTCACCATTAAGAAGGATCGAGAAGAAGGGAGTAGTAACACAACTCTAAACCCAACTAACCCATTCTTGACTAAAGCCAAAAGTGAGAAGAACTTTCTGCAAGAAACCCCAATTGACTCTGTCATAAGCCTTAGCCATATCGAGCTTGATGAACATGGCACACTCTCTAGAAGTACACATAGAGTGAATAGATTCAGAAGCAATAACCACCCCATCCAAAAAAAAAATTCTAGCCACAAAACCCCCTTGTTCCTCAGAGATAACCATGGGAAGCCAAACTTTGATCCTCTCTGCTAGGAGCTTAGTAATGATTTTATAGACCACATTACATAGATCAATGGGCCAAAAGAAGTCCAGTTGATTAGCCTCTTCCTTCTTTGGAATAAGGACTAGGAAAGTAGCATTCAAAGCCCAGAGCATATCTTTGTTGGAATAGGACTTCTGAACCACATCCAAAAGGTCTTGAATGATAATATACCAAAATTCCTAGAATAATTCAACAGGGAAGCCATCAAGCCACAGAGCTTTGCCCTTATGCAAGCAAAAGACCACCTCCTCCAAGTCAGACATATAAATCAGCCGCATAAGAGAGTCATTCATCTCCACAGTCACAACAGAGGGAATACAGGACAAGATCATATTCTCCTCAATCTCCCCTAGAGGCAAGTCATCTGAAAAGAGAGCAGAGTAAAAATGAATAGCTTCCCTACACACAGCTTGAGAGGAGGTTAGATGCGTCCCATCAAAAGTAACAAGAGAAGAAATGTAACTCCTGTTACATCGAGCCTGCACAGATTTATGGAAAAATGTGGTGTTCTTGTCCCCTTCTTAAATCCAGTCAACTCAAGCCTTCTATTTCCAATAAATTTCTTCTCTAAGATCCCACTCTGCTAAATCACTAGAAGCTTGGCATTCTGCTATGCAAAGAGCTTCAGAAAAACCCAAATCCTGAATCTGCCTAGTAATAACATCTAGACAATCCTGAGCCCTCTTCTTCATGATGTGGAGATTACCAAAACAAATCATGTTCCAATTCTTCAACTTCCTTTTGACATATTGTAATTTTTTAGAGAAGGAAAACATAGCAGTGCCATAGGCAAGGCCACCCTGTCTCCACCAGTGAGTCATTAAATCATGGAGAGAATAGTCTCGAAGCCACATCAACTAGAACTTAAAGGGAGGCTTCTTGGGGATGGAAACATAACTAGGCATGAGCTTAATAGGCCAGTGGTCAGAGCCTCTCTAATCAATAATTTCAGAAGAGAGAGAAAGAGAGCCATAATTCCAAAAATAGGAAACTAGGAACCTGTCCAAGTGTTCTGAGATGGCATCATCTCCAACCCTTCTATTGTTCCATGTAAAGAGCCCATTAAGAGGTTTGACATCAAAGAGATGTAAAAGATCCATATTTTCTTGAAGAATCTTAGAAGAAGGACCCAAGCGAGCCAACCCACCCCGCTTCTCCTCCAGACTAATGACAGAGTTGAAATACCCAGCTACAATCCAAGGAAAGAATGGGTGACAGCTTTTGACATTCCTAATATGTGCCTAGAGCTTAATCTTTCTAGGGAGATCAATAGGGGCATACACATTAGTAACAAGAATCATCTCTCCAATTTCTAGAGAAGAGGCCACCATTGAGAGAGCCGAGTGACAAGAGATCTAATAGAGAGGAGTAACTTTCCTAGGATCCCAACAAATGGCAAGACCACCAGAGCTCACCAAAGCACCAACACACTAAAATTTCTCTAGAAACCAAATATTAGGAGCACATCTAAACATGGAATCCATTGAAAGCATGTTTTCCTGGATACAAAGGATATCTGGAGAATGATCAGCCACCAACTCATGAATAGCTTTTTTTCTGGGGATGCTATTCAACTCCCTCACAATCCATGAGAGAATAATCATTGAGTAGAGTGGGGGAAATGTTCATCCATAGTCTTTACAGCCCCAGACTCTACCAGTAAATCTCCTGTAAGTTTAATTTTTTCCTGATCCTGCTTTCGCCCAACTCTTGAGGGAGTAGCAAAAGATAATTTCTTAAATAGTCTTTGCATCAGGCCCAAAGCAAGAGAAGATCCCTTTCCTTTACCAGAGGCAAACACATCCTTGACCAAATCTACTAGAAGAATATCCTTTTCCTATGGAGCAGGAGAAACCACAAGGGCACTGAACTCAAGGCCAATAGGGGTCTCCAGCTTCTGCTGAACTACAACATCCTGGTTTCCATTAAGAATAGAAATCCTCCCATCTAAGCCAATAACCCCACACTGAGAATCTGTAGGAATGCCTTCTTCTATGACCATGTTGTCTAGCACCTCAAATTGATTGAACCCTGATTCCACTTGCTGATCTAGATGAGGTCGCTTTTGACCCCTTCCCTTAGCATGGTTGCAAGCAGGGATAAAACCATCCTTATCAGGACCGGTAGTGTTTGTTGGCCCTTACCCCTGACTTGAAGTATTCATCTAAGCTTTTCCTTTACTAGTACTATCAGTTTGAACTTTCCCTTTCTAGTACTAACAGTTTGACCATTCCCCTTACCATCATTAGCCATCCTTGAAACTGAGAACCCACCAGGAGTACCATTTCCTTTAGAGGCTTGAGGGCATTGGTGTTGTAAATGACCATACTCATGACAAATACGACATTGGAAGGGAAGGGATTCATAGTCTAGCTACTGAATCCAAGAAGAAGAGCCTAGGCAAATTTCCAAAGAATCTGGAAAAGAATTATTTAAATCAATTTCAACACAAATATGGGCATAAGAAATAACCTTTTTATCTAGTGATTGATGTGTTATAGCAGATGACTTCCCAAGAAAAGAAGCAATCTTTTAAAGGATATCCTCATGCTAGAACTCCAAAGGAAGTTACAGCAAGCGGACCCAAACAAGAACCCTCGAAGGGAGATACTCAGCAGAATTGAACCTCGTATGCCAAGGTTTGACAAAAAGTCCCACACGGTCATAAAAATATGGGCCTCCCTCAAAGACCCGGTCCCAATCTGACATGCAAGAGAAAGCCACCAAAAAGTAGCTATTACCAGCTAGCATAATATCCATATCACCTTCCACCTACCATGAACAGCAAATGCAGGCTTCTAAAGCCGACAGGGAAATCCAGATACCAAGAAACTTGCATATCAATGCATGTTTGGCCAAATAGTCCACATCTTCCATTACTACCTCCGGAGGGATAACCAGCACAAGCCGATCCTGGCTATGTAGAAGGCAGCCATTAACTTTATTCAACTTTGAGCTCTCTCCAACATAAAATGTCTCCTTCGCCTGTGAGCTCACCCTGGGAGAAGATCCACCACCAGCTGAGGCTCCAGCAAGAATGAGACTCTTGGAAACCCCATTCGCAACCATCAGAGCCCAGAAAACAAACTCCCTTGGTAGATGGGCTTGATTTTATTCTTCTTTTGTAGATATTTCTGCTCTCACCAAACCCTATTTTAACACCAAGCAAATCTGCAAAAAAAACCAATTTTAACACCAAGTAAATCTACAAAAAAAACCAAAACAAACTGTGAAACCCTGCCTTGATCACAGGGGAATTGGTGTGAAACAGTCCGCAGCCACCAAACACCCACCCCCACACCACAACAACTAAGCACACCCCTTCATACATGTAGGTAGACGCAGCAGCTCGAGATTATTATCCTAAAAAGCATAGGAATTGGAGAAAAACTAGTGGCTGATTGCCTGGATGAAATGAAAGAGGTTGTGGGGAAATCGGAAGCCCAGGTGGAATTTGTGACAAAAGTGGGAAGAATGGAGAAATAGTTGAAGGATATCATTGATAGGGCTAAGGATGAGGATAGCGCAGAGAAAAACAAACAATTGAACATAAAAGTTGAAAAATTGGAGGAAACAGACAAGAAAATTGGGGAGCAGTGTTTGGTGAGTTTGAAGGCTTATACAGGACATGCACAGATACTGAGTGACAAGCTAGACCAGGAAAAAGGGGAAAAGGACTGTAGAGAGGAGAAGTAAATCATAGGATTGAGAACTTGCACAAGGGCAAGCACAAAGAAGATGAGTCCAAAGGTGGACAAGGAAACCGAAGACCTAAAGAAATCAGTTAACCTTATGCAAATCATGGTCGTTCAGGCTCAGGAAATGGTGGAGGGCATGTAGCTGTCTTTTTCTTTTTTCTGTCCTTTTTTTTTTATTGTCCCTATCCTTATTGTGTATCTTCTGTCCTTTTTGATTTTGTTGTCCCTATCCTTGCTAGGTGCTATGGCACAGATTTTACTGAACTTTATTGAAAATTTGTAATAACTCTTGTAAAGGTTTCGGGTCCTTGTAAAACCTATTTTTACTTAATCAGAACTCAGTAAGGAAATCTCTAGTTAGACAATTCAATTCTAAAAGCTACCCATCTTTCAATGATTATTTCTTTTTCTATAATAAATTTGGTCATAAAGTTGTAGAATGTAGAAGTAAGATGAATCAAAATATTCAATTCTTTACTAGTAAGAAATTTGGTCATAATGTTAGTAATTCTAAAAGTCAAATGAATGGAAGAAATGGAGCCTTTTATGGATATTGTAACTATGCAAAGGATTTGGACATAAATTTGATCAGTGCAAATCTAGAGTGGCTACAAAGAATTTAGGACAGAGAAAAATCAAATGCTTTAATTACAATCAGAATGGACACGTGTCGCCAAATATTGCAGAAATAGGAATCAAAATCATGATGATTACATGTAACTAATTAAATGTTTGAATATGTTAAGTTGATGATCATGCAAGGCATTAAATCAATTAATGTATTTTATTTTTATTGATGTCAACTTAATGTAATCTGTATGGTCATGTACATAATGCCAAAGACTTCAAAGAACTCATGAATCAAGACTATGCTAATCAGTAATGCATACAAGTCAAGTATTCACTAAGTGACTATATACACTGACGGAGTGTACCCAATGGACAGATTAAAAGAAAAAAGTCACAGTGATACCCGACAAGAAAAAGAACAACATTACCGATGAGCAGAGTTACAGTGTTGACCGACGAGCAAGTTACAAAGTAACCCGACAGATAGAATTTTAGTGTTTCCAGACGGATGGAGATCACGAAGCTAACTGGAGTCTCACTGATGGAATAGTCAGTTATCATCAATGACTAACTGAAGTTTTGACCAACAGAACAGAGAGTTTAGAAAATGACAAAATGCTTAGCTATCAAGAAGCTAAAGATAGAGTTAATGGATACTTATCATTGTTTTAATCATCCAGATAAATTCGAAGATAAGTAATTGATTTAAAGCTGATTTGTATAATTTGCAAGAAGATATTTGCGAGATAAATCAAGATTTATGCTTTAAATATAATTGGTTGTATTTTTTTTCACACCAAGAATCAAGAACCAAGAAATAATGAATATTATGTCTATATAGGAGACAAGCTTAATTCATTTTAAAACGGGATTAAGGGGAGTGAATAAAAAGAGGATGTTGAAGAGAAACTGATGAAGAACAACTTCATACAGTGTTGATCAAACAAGCTTAAGGAAGAGCTAAGGAATTCTGCAGACACTGATGAATAGTGAGCACAACATCAAAGAGCAGAAAGTATGGAGCACAAAGGATTGAATTGATACATTGGTCAGAAAGGTAATGTACTTAAATAGATCTAAAAATTTGTAATTCAAGTTGCAATCTAAATAGTTCATAGAGTTTTAGTTTAACTATTGAAGCATCAAGTCTCTTAACCAAGGACTTAACAGTCTTCTACATATTGAGGTACATCTCAAGGAGTGCAAAAAAGGTTGATTCATGAAAGTAGAATTGGACTTGCCCGATACCTATTGATAGTATAAGAAAGAGGATAATTCAAGATGGTAGCAATAGATTCCCGATACTAAGTGACAACCTCTATGTATAAAATCCTGTAACAGGGTCATACTTAATAGTGTGTTTGTAACCTTTAACAGGGTTGGCTCCTAACATGGCTCATTTCAGAAGAGTGAAAATTTGGGGTACCGGTCACAGTGGTTTTTCCCTTAACAGGGTTTCCACGTTAAAATCCATGTGTTATGTGTGTATGATTAATTTCTTTACTATTTTTTATCTTACATATTTGATTCTAGATTCATCGGTATACTCTGCATATTTTCTATATTTTGGTAAATAAATGACTACTTATCAGTGAACATATAGAAGAAGGTTTAACATAACAATCTGACAAGTAGTAAATTGATATAAGTAATTCAAGGCATTCATCTTGTAGGACATAAGATAACTTATGATATAATTTGTGTTTATAAGTTTAAAGGGTTGATTTAAGGATTAAATTTTTAAGGGCACTAATTCACCCCCCCNAATTTTTAAGGGCACTAATTCCCCCCCCCCCCCCCCGCCCCCCCACTCTCAGTTATTACTAACAATTGGTATTAGAGCTTGTGTTCTTAGAATGGAAGAATTCAAGATCTAAGCTAAAGATCAAAAGATGAACAGACGAGATGTGCCCAAGTTGAATAAAGATAATTTTTCTTCATGGCAGAGCAGAATAAGACTCCACTTATCATGTATTGGTAATGATGTTACTCAATACTTAGAAACTGAATATGTAGGAGCACCACCAATTGAAAAAATGAGAGAGAAGCATGAACACAATGACATGATGCTAGAACTTGCTTCCTCACTCTCTGATGCTAAATTTGAAGATGTCAAAGAATGCAAAAATGCAAAGCAGATGTGGGACAAATTGAAGCTTGTACATGGTGGTGACAAGAATGTTTTGAGAGCCAAGGTAGAAAACCTTAGAGGAAAGTTTGATGATCTCAAAATTAAAGAAGGTGAAAACATCACTTAGTATAGCACAAGAATCAAAGAGGTAGTCAATGCTATTTGAGGAGTTCAAGGTGTACTAGAAGAAGATACAGTGGTAAGTAAAATTCTAAGAACCTTACTGCCTACTTATGCTATTACAGTATCTGCCATTCAAGAAATGAGAGAAGTAGCAAATAGCAATGTTACTCTAGATAGTTTGATTGGAAGACTGATTTCATTTGAGATGAATAACTTTGATAATAGTGTCTTACCAAGCATAGAGTCTGAATTCAAAAATTCTATGAGAATAAGTAAACCAAGTCATAAAAACAGTATGAGAAAGGATATTGATAGTGAAAGTGAAGAGGATGATCTTGATGAAATTGAAGCACTTATGGCTAGAAGAATGCAGAGAGGCAAAGGTAAATACAAAGGTAAATTACCGCTAGTTTGTTTTAATTTCAAAGAGATTGGACACTTTTTTGTAAGATGTACTAATAGAAGAAAACATGACAGAAGTAATGACAGATCATTTGAATAGAAGTCTGAAAGAGGTGATTACAGAAGCTACCAACAATCAGAAAGAAGAGATATGTGAGACTATAAGGAAAAAGGAAAGAAAGCCAGTTACCTAGAAAAATGCAAATATAATAACACTGACATCAAATCTAATGAAGACATCAAGATGGTGTTGATAACATGTAACTAATTAAATGTTTAAAGATGTTAAGTCGATAATCATGCAAGGCATTAAATCAGTTAATGTATTGTATTTTCATTGATGTCAACTCAATATAATCTGTACAGTCATGTCAATAATGCCAAAAACTTCATAGAACCAAAGGAACCAAGGCTATGCTATCAGTAATGTATAAAAATTCAAGCATTCACTAAGTGATAAACAATACTGACGGAGTGCACCCGACGGATAGAAAAAAGAACAAAGTCACAGTGATACCTGACGAGAAAATGCACAGCACTACCGATGAGTAGAGTCATAGTGTTTCTCGATTAGCAAAGCACAAAGTAACCTGACAGAATAAAATACAGTGTTTCCCAATGGACAAAGATCATGAAGCTTACTGGAGTCTTTCCGACGGAACAATCAGTTGTCAGCAATGACTAACTGCAGTGGTGATCAATAGAACAGAGAGTTCAGAAAATGACAAAATATCTAGCTGGCAGAGCTAAAAATAGACTTAACTGGTTGTCTACTTTGTTTTATTTCACCAGAGATAAGTGATTGATTTAAAGCTGACTTGTACAGTTGGCAAGAAGATATATATGAGACAAATTAGGAGTTATGCTTTAAATCTAATTGGCTAGATTTTTTATCACGCCAAGAATCAAGAACCAAGAAACAAGAAACAAGGAATATTGTGTCTATATAAGAGACAAGCTTAATTCTTTTACAAAAAAAAAGGGATTAGGGGGAGTGAATAAAAAGAGGATGCTGTAGAGAAACTGACGAATAAAAACTTCTTGCAGTGCTAATCAAACAAGCTGAAGGAAGAGATAAGGAATTTTGTAGACACCGACGAACAGTGAGCGCAACATCACAAAGAAGAAAGTATGGAGCACAAGGATTGAATTGATAGATTGGTCAGAGAGGTAATGTACTCAAATAGATCTAAAAATTTGCAATTCAAAGTTGTAATATGAATAGGTCATAATGTTTCAGTTTAACCATTGAAGCATCAAGTCTCTTAACCAAGTAGCACTTAATAGTCTTCTATATATTGAGGTGCATCTCAAGGAGTGCCAAAAAGGTTGATTCATGAAAGTAGCATTGGATATGCCTGATGCCTATTGACAGTCTAAGAAAGAGGTTGACTCAAGGATGGAAACATTAGATGCCCGATACTAAGTGACAACCTCTATGTATAAAATCCTCTAACAAGGTCACACTTAACAGTGTGTTTATAACCTTTAATAGGGTTGGCTCTTAACAGGGCTCACTTCAGAAGAGTGAGAATTTGGGGTACCGATCCCAGTGGTTTTTCTCTTAATAGGGTTTCCACGTTAAAATCCATGTGTTATGTGTGTATGATTCATTTCTTTACTATTTTGTATCTTACATAATTCATTCTGGATATATCGGTATGCTCTTCATGTTTACAGTATTTTGGTAAATAGATGACTTCTTATTGGTAAACATTAAGAAGAAGGTTTAACAGATAAATCCGATAAGTAGTAAATTGATATAATTTGTTCAAGGCATTCATCTTGGAGGATAGAAGATAACTTGAGAAATAATTTGTGGTTATAATTTTTTGAAGGGTTGATTTAAGGATTAATTTTTGAGACCACTGATTCACCCCCCCACCCCCTCTTAGTTATTACTAACAATTGGTATCAGAGCTTGTGTGCTTAGATGGTAGGTTTCAAGACCTAAGCCAAAGATCACAAGATGAATAGAGGAGATGTGACAAAATTGAACAAAGATATTTTTGCTTCATGGCAGAGTAGAATAAGACTCCACTTATCAGGTATTAGTAATGATGTTACTCAATTCCTAGAAACTAAATATGTGTTTCCCACAGGAGCACCAACAGTTGAACAAATGAGGGAAAATCATGAACACAACAAAATGGTGATAGAGCTTGCCTCCTCACTCTCCAATGCTGAATTTGAAGATGTCAAAGAATGCAAAAATGCAAAGTAGATGTGGGACAAATTGAAGCTTGTACATGGTGGTGACAAAAAAAATTTCAGAGCCAAGACAGAAAGCCTTAGAGGAAAGTTTGATGATCTCAAAATGAAAGAAGGTGACAACATCACTCAGTACATCACAAGAATCAAAGAGGTAGTCAATGATATCCGAGGATTTGGAGGTGTACTAGAAGAAGATACAATGGTAAGTAAAATTCTAAGAACCTTACTGCCTACTTATGCTATTAGAGTATCTACCATTCAAGAAATGAGAGCAGTAGCAAATAGCAATGTTACTATAGATAGTTTAATTGGAAGACTGATTTCATTTGAGATGAATAACTTTGATAATAGTGTCTTACCAAACATAGAGTCTACATTCAAAACTTTTATGAGAATAAGTAAATCAAGTCACAAAAACACTATGAGAAAAGTGTTGGAGATTTACTTCTGGCAGCTAGTTGATTGTATGTTTGTCATTGATGACAATATATAATATACAGTAGTGGTTTGTATGTACTTATCAAAATGATGCTATTAATCCTTGAGTGGTTATATTCATGTTGTAGACATGTTGTTTATGTTTTTTTCACACATGCAGACTCAGATATGAAGTTTCAGTTGCATTGTGTAATTCTGTTAACGACAGTTACAGTTTCTGGAGTTTATCTGTACAGAGCCAACGTATTGCATTGGTTCTTGAGTTGTGTCTATCTTTAGGATATGCGGGTGTATATTCAAGTTTAATTATGAGTTGAAGATAATTATCTAAATGTGCCAAATGTGTTTCAACAAGATTGCACTATTAGAGTTAATTTGGTAAGGCCAAATTTGTGAAGCGTTGCGTCTATTCAGTTTATATTGTGTGGTTGTAATTATGCTTGCATGATTAGTTTAGCTGACAAGGATGTTATGAAGAGTTGTCTAATAGGTCCCATGATCTCATACTTTGAGGAAGATACTTATAGTAGTTCATTTGTGAATGCTAAGTGTGAATGATAAGAGAAGTGATAGAAAAAGTACAGAGCAAGATATCAGTTACATTTCATTCATTAAGGATCTATGTGAAGAAGCAGTGGAAGATTACAATACATTGGAGCTGATCAAGAGAGTAGGTCTACTCTATAGTTCATAATCAGATATAGTGCATATATATTCTATAGAAGGTTGTAGCCTTCGCCATTGAAGCAGTGAACTTTTGGACAATGAGTCCTCACCCTTAATAGGGTTATTCGTAAAAGACTCCCAATAGGGTCAAACCCTTAACCAGGTCACTATACTTATTGCATTGTAAAGAATAACTCCTAACATGGTTGCAATATCTTCTAAGAGGGATTATAATAAACAAGTATAGTTCATTGTGGGTGCTAATTCCCACCGGGGTTTTTACCATTTGGTTTCCCCGTAACCAAACTATGGTGTTGTCTATTGTGTTATCTGAATGTGCATTTACTTTATTGTATTCTGGAGTTAATAAAAGAAAAGAATTTAAATTAGTTGATAACAGATTACCCCCCCCCCCCCTCTGAGTTATCCTTTGGGACTATTCTAAAAATTGGTATCAAAGCCAAGT